>PVKC010042616.1:0-11932 GCA_004027635.1 Crocidura indochinensis | reverse complement strand
CCAAAAACCAAAAAAAAAAAAAAAAGAAAAAGAAAATTGGATGAAGGTTCATTCTCAGGAAAGAGGAGTTGGGATTAATTGAGTGGGGGGACCAGAGAAGTCACAGGAATGGAAAGGAGATGGTTCCCTGACACCATGAACGCTCTTGATACCTCTGTGCTGAGCATTTTCTTATACTGGCTAACAGAAGGACAATGGTTAAAATCCTGGCATCCCATATGGTCCCCTGAGCCTTCCAGGAGCAATTTCTGAGTGTAGAGCCAGGAGTAACCCCTGAGCAATGCCAAGTGTGACCCCCCCGCAAAAAAAAAGTCCTTTTAGTGTGGCTCATACACACACACACACACTGGTGGCCATGTCCAACCACGTGGACCAGCCTGGTCCAGCTGCTAGAGAGCACAGAGATGGTGAATCTGAGAATCATGACTCTATCTCCCTAAGAGGAGGCACTCTCATATCTTAGGTTCTGCCTAGAACCCAAGGAGAGTTTTCATTTAGGGGCAGAGGGGCAGCCAAAGGCCTGGTTATGTATGGATCTGAGAACCACAAATAAGTACAGCAGAGGAAACAGGAAAGCCAGGGCCAAGGCTAAGACCCACAGTTTTCTCCTGGATGAGGATCATGCTGGGACCCAACTAAGTGCTTGAACAAAAACTATGAGGAAACAGGTTGCTGTCAACTAAACTGACCTGAGAAATTCAATGAAATGCTGGTCCCACCAACTTTAGCAGGTAAGACCAGTCATGAAAAGCACCATGGTAACAAGATTTATTGTCATATTCAGTGAAAAGGTAGAGTTTAATATACCAAAGCGCTTCCATAGGAAAGTGGGGGGCTGTCTCTTTCCACTGAGCCCCATGGTCCAGAAAGTCCCTTCCATCCTCAACAGGACAATGCTCTCAAAGGGCAGCACCCACATGTATTGCGCCAACTAGAAATGTTGAGAATTGACCTGCTGGGTCCTTGTCCATATGACCCAGAAGTGCCGAATGGAATGCGATGGTAACTCAATACACCACAGTCATCTCTGGACAAAGTCCCTCTAAAAGTTGCTGTCACTCACAACGTTTTTCCCTTGATAGCAGTTGGGCAGACAGTCCTGTGAAGGGGGATTTGGGAACGTGGGTTGCAGGGTATGAGGGGGCAGGAAGGCCAGGCAGCTGCTCTGCCACCGGTAATGCCAGGAGCCTCAGAGGATCTGCCAGAACAGACAGAGATGTTGGGGTTGTGGAGGGGCCAGCTCCTGAATCTAGAACGAAGGTGCTCTGGATTTGTGGGCAGGAACTCAAAGCTGATCAGTCATTTAGTTCCAACCCATCACAAGACAGGAGAGGAAAAGTGGAAACTGCTAGAGAGACTTTTTCAGAACAAGCTGGGATCTGAGGAGCAGGTTTGAAACACAGGCCCTCACTCAGGGACATGCACAAGTCCACCCTGGCCTTCATGCTGATCTCATTGCTCAGGGACATGCACCTTCAATTTTCCTGTCTCACAGATGCTCTGTCAGCACAAAGCTCTGGAATTATTCGCACCCCAGAGTAAAAAGGTACTTCAGGAAAGGGGAATATTTCCTCTGGGTTTCTGCCTCAGAGAACTGAGCTTGAGGTGTGGGTAGCACTTTGATCTGCTGACATATGATGACAGGGAAAGAGAAGGGGCCTGGGAGCTCTCCCCTCCTGGGTGAGCCCTGGTGGGACCACAGGCTATGAACTCAAGAGACTGAAGAGAGACTGCCAGGTTCGTCTCTTCCCATCTTCGTGGTCTGCAGAAATCTACGTGACCTCCTCATGGTAGAAGGTGGGGAACCCGGGGAAGAAGTGTGAGAGCACAGCCCTGCCACAGGGGACTCCCCAGGACTTATGAACCCAGAAGGGGCAGGACGCAGCAGGCTCACCTCCATGATGGGGCTGGATGCCAGCACCTTCTCTTCAATATTGGTGTCGCTGGCCGAGCCTCCCACTGTGGCAAAATAGCGCATGGCATACTTGGCTGACACGGTCTTGCCGGCTCCTGATTCGCCACTGACAATGATAGACTGGTTCTTCTCATCTCTGCAAGGCAACAGGGCTGGAGTGTGAGGGACTGGGCATGCAGAGGTGCCCTTGCTGGCAGTGTCCCCACCAGTGTTGACCAGGTGAAACCCACCACCAGGAGCATCTGTCCCCTTGGAGAGGGAGATTGAGGGGCATGGGGAAGTCTCTCTCCCTCACATGCTTGCAAGGGTTTAAAAATGTGGAGGAAGAAAGGGCCTCTCAGGAGCTCATGGCCCAGATTTGTGACCTGGGGATAGGAGATAAAGCCCAACTGTCACTCTCCAAAGCTCTTTTTGTTGTTTTTGTTTTGGAGCCACACCCAGTGATGCTCAGGGTCTATTCAGAGATTACTCATGGTAGGCATGGGGGACCATATGGGATGCCAAGGATCAAATCCCAGTCAAGGCAAGCATCCTACCTGCTACACTATGGCTCTAGCTCCTCTTGAAAGTTCTCTGTAGATAGAGTACATAGGCATATAGCTCACTCTTACATATTTATAAACACAAATGCACACCTATGTATGTAAACACATACAGGCAGACACACAACCAATATGTCCATGAACTCCATATGCACACATTAATAAGCATACATGTACAAATGTATACATCGATGTAAAAAAAAGACATACACATGATTTTTCAAATATTGTTAAGTCAATATCTGATTCTTGTTCCTTTTCTATGTTGCCTCATGCCACTAAAGTTCACTTGATCCCAAATAAACTTTTGCGTTGCCCCTGAGAGCCCAGCATCCAGCAGACTACAGGGATCATCAGGCCAGTTTGGCCTCCACTTTTCTAGAAGTCAAACCAGGCTGCCAATGACAGCAGAAAGAGCATTTTAGCACTAGTAGAAAGGGTAGACTCTATCTCTGTTCAGGGCAGGAGGGCAGGAAGAGGAATCAGGAACAGCCTTTGAGTTTTGAGAAAGTTTCAGCACAGAGGAAAGGGGGATCTTTGGGCCATTGGTTTGGGGCATGGGCAGGGAAACTGAAGTCAGGGCCTCAGTGGCTGTCCATGGCCCCTCTGTGGCAATGGTTCCCTAGTTCTAACAGCCAGTGCAAGGTGCAGACCTGGGGCTACACCAAAGAAACATCTGCATTAACGTGGACTTCAGACTAATCTCACTGTAAGGAAATACGTACAGCTTAGCAGCTGCAGTGCGGTGGGCTGAACATCCCCTCTGCCTCTCAAACTCCATCTTCTCAATCCCTCTGACACCTCGAAGAGCTCACTCCTCATCTCCTCATGGCCCTCTGGCTCAACTCTACTAAGTCCCATGACCTAGTCGAACTCCTGGTCCACGACTTGGAGGCCTGGGCCAGCACCTACACTGGGTCAGGTCGATATGTGTAACAAAGCATCCAGATGAGACCTGGGTCACTGCCTCCTGCAGGGGTGCAATTTCCTGGGGTGCTCACATCTCGGGCTTGTCTCCAAAAAAAGGCCAGGTCCTCAGACAGGATCAGTCTTACTCTCCAATAAAGAGAAGGGACAACATGTACAGGACATAAAGGGGGGGTGGGGTGGGACAGTCCAGGAAGAGGCGAAGGCAGTCTCGGGACACATCATTAAACCCCTCCGTCGCCTCCTCCTCAGCCATTTGAGGACTTGGGTGTGTCAGTAGAATAAATTCTGTTCACTAATGGGCTCATCAATCTCTTCTTTCCGGCCTGTCTGTGCCAGTCTAGTCTCTAATTATATTTTCAACACCATCATCACAACAGAGATCACTGACTAAGAGCACAACACAACAGGCCTGAGTTTGATCAAGAAGGCACCAAGAGTGTTTAATGAAGACTTGTTGTTGGGAGGGGGTTGGCATCAGCACCACAGACAGTCAGTGGCTGCAGACTCGGGAATGAATCTGAGTCCATGATGCAGCCTGGACCAAAGGTGTTCATAAGGCTCGGAGATGTGGGACACACCCTGTCCTCGGAAACCCAACAGGATCACAGGGCTGAGCACAGAGGTTGGGGACACAGATACACAGCATCTCTGCAGAAGCAACTGAGTGTTACAAAAGGGCTTGTCCCTCTTCCCAGGTACTGGGGTTAGGGGACACCCTGGACCGCATGGCACTCTCCCCAGCTTGAGGGATGCTGGGGGACTTGGCAGGCCCCCCCACCGTTCCCCTATTTCCTGTGGAGTCTAGACCTGGCCTGAGTGCCCACTTGGCTGGCCTGCTGTGGGTTCAGGTGGACTCCATTAGGGGTCCCCAAGCTTACCCCCTTCCCTATACTAGGGAGGTTGAGCAAAGGGAGGGGCTGGACAGAAAGCTGGCTTCCAGTGTTTTGATCCTGGAGACCAGCTCTGCCCAGGTACTGGGATTAGGGAATACCCTGGGCCACATGGCACTCTCCCTAGCTTGAGGGATGCTGGGGGGCTTGGCAGGCCCCCCCGCCATTCCCCTCTTTCCCCTGGACTCTAGGCCTGGCCTGAGTGCCCACTTGGCTGGCCTGCTGTGGGTTCAAGTGGACTCCATTAGGGGTCCCCAAGCTTCCCCCCATTTCCTACAATAGGGAGGAGGAGCAAAGGGAGGGCCGGGCAGAAAGCTGGCTTCTGGTGCCTTGATCCTGGAGACCAGCTCTGCCCAGGTACTGGGATTAGGGGACACCCTGGGCTGCATGGCACTCTCCCTAGCTTGGGGGGGTGCTGGGGGGCTTGGCAGCACCCCCACCACTGTTCCCCTATTTCTCCCCTTTATTCCAGATTTTTCCTGGTTGCCGGTCCATGTGGACTCTATCGTTGTCCTCTGTCTTTCCGCCTTTGTCTCCCTACGCTAAGGTGGGGGACGTATGGGGTGGAGGGCGGGCCGAAGCAGCACTGGTGTATGTGTCAACATACACTGGTATTTTTTTTTTCCATTGGTCTCCCGTTTGAAAAAACGCGCAGGAGTACCATATATATTAAAAATAAAAAATGGGAGGATGGATTCAGTCTGGGAGGAGACCATTTTGCGTGGGGATACCATATATATTCAAAATAAAAATGAGGAATGGACTCTCAGGCTGGGCAGAGGCCAGTACTATTTTTCTACTTGCTCACTCTCAGAGGCTTCTTGGCCTCTTCCTTTCTTCACTGTTTAACTGTGTTTGCTACCATACTAGGTTTCTGATTAATTCCCACATATGGTGACTATTGAGTCCACTGTCCTAAGTTAGAATGTTTATTTTCCCCACTTTTTATCCCTTTGTTATTTGTTAAATGAGGAAGTTAGTAGAAGTGTCCTTTCATTTAACGTTTATATAAGAACCAAGTTAATTCAATTGTTGGACTTGTTCTAATATCCCCATAGGCACCAATTTCGCTGCATGATACTATTTTTCTATTGCATAGGCACATCAAATGGGAAATTATATTCAAACATATTCTTATCTTATAGAGATGGGAACACACAAATCTTGTAATACAGTAGGACTTTACACCCTGAACATTATCATGAAGACCTGGTTCATTGTTAAATAAGGAAGTTTGTAGAAGTGTCCCTCCATTTAGCGTATATATAAGAACCAGTCAATTAGATTATTGAACTTGTTCTCGCATCTCCATAGGCATCAATCTTGCTGGGAACTGATCAATAAGAAATTTTGGTGAACGAGTCCCTCAGTTTAATGCTTATGTTTGAATCAGGTCTTGGGGATTGTTGGACTTGTTCTTGCGGCCCCCTTATGTGCTGATAATGCCAGGTGGCATTATTCCTTGTTTGCATAAGCACATTAAAATGGAAAACACTATATATACAAATAAGCTCTTATCAAATAGAGACGGGAACACATTAATCTTGTGGTGCAATGGAACCTTACAAACCCTGAACATTGACATGATGACCTGGCACAGGCCTCAGAGGTTTGGGCATTTTCCAGTCATCCCTGAACCAGGGAAGCCATCTAGGAAATATTCAATGGTGTTTATGACATCGCCTGGAAGCCATCCTCTACTGAGGAAGAAACTACTGCTGCTCTGACATCTATTTACTCAAAAGTGTCTTCCTTTAACACTGAGAAGATTTAAAAAACAACAATGACTTGCGTAATGGACAGGGCTTTCTGCATTGCCCGTTGATTGTGAGATGAAATTATACACCGCACCACATCATCCTGACTTCAATGTGGGGTATACAGATTCCAGAACCTTTAGTGCAGAGGTGTGAGATCAACAACAGAGACTGTGAAAGGTATAACTGTATGGGCACTGCAGATGATGACCGGGATTGGACAAACTTGCCTGGTGCCTAGAAATGGTCTTCTGTCAGGAAATTTCAGGGGTAGAGCCTCCTTGTACTTAGGCCAAAGTTTTTCTTTTCCATGACATCCATACTTTGGTGGGCCCATGCAAATGATAATTGCCACACTAACATATTCCTTTTACCAGACTTGCCTGCCCATCCTTATCCATTGTCTTTCAGTAACTATTATTAGTAATTTAGTCTTTGACCTAAAAGTTTGGCAGAATTATATTCCTTTTCTTGGTTAAATATATAATGTTTAATGTATATGCATTGCAGATATAACATGAATATGTTGCATATATGTGTATGTATATACCACAACTTCTCTATAATGTTTCTGTACTTTATTAAAAAAAAAGGCTGGTCCATAGGGGACCATGTATTCATATTGCTGAAGAGGTGATGGGATGATAGTGCGGGGGAATGACAATGAGGAGTCGATGATAACTCGGGGCTGGGGAGTGCCCGACTTCCTTTTCTCTGCCTGAGAAAAGACACCACTGAGGGCACTGCCCCAATTCTTTTCCCAATCTGCCCACCCTGCTGCCTTACTCTGTGTCCTACAATGCCTCATAACTGGTCAGTATGTACTTTGTTTATCCCCTTCTCCTTGCTGCTGCTGAAAATGTTCCCAAAATCTCACTTGCTATGTCCAGACTCCAACCAGATCCCTGCCGTGGCACTGTGGTCTTGAGTCTATTACAGACAGACTTTTAGGGTCTTTTCCTGGCAGATGCAGAAACAAGCAAGGGCAGTTACAGTAAGGAAAAGGTCCAGCACACTCAGAAGTGGCCACTGAGAACCCTCAGAATCACCAGCTGCACCTTAGCAACACCCAAAGAGCTTAATCACCTCTCTGGGTACTAGCACAGCCACAGAGTACAGATTCTGCAGGTGGAGCCCAGAAAGTTGGCCTTGATGGTTTACTTCTTAATGCTACACAATTTGATCCTCAGCACCACATCCTCTGTGAGCACCATGCATGCCATATACACATAGGTCCTTGAGCCCCAACAGCCTAATGAAATGTTTAACAGTACAAACAAGGTTTAGGTACTCACAGAAATTCACAGCCCAGTAGCCTAGTACAATGTAACATTGAACTTAAAACAAAAGTGAGCTCTCAGCAGCTACCCAGAGCCATTAATCTGTGGATTTATTTACCCCCTCTTCCAGGCTGCAGACAACTGGAAACTTTCAACTGGATGCCTAGTTCCACATGATGGCTGGTGGTAAGGCACCTGGAAATCTAAGCACTGCAGCCATGTTAGCCTAATTAACATGGCCAACATCTACACTGCAAAAGTGGTAGCAGGTATGCCCATATGCCCGTGAATGCATATGGGTTCAGAAGTAGGTACTGGTTCCTGCCCTCACTCACAGCTGACAAACCAGTCTGCTCCTCAGCAACACCTGAAGGGCTTAATCACCACCTGCTTGGACTGCAGGGACCTTAGCATGGGGGGCTCAGGTCCCCAGCAGTTCACAGTATTCAAGGGATCCAATGAAGTTATACAGGCTGAGACAAGCATCTTCAGTTTTCTTAGTTCTAGCAATAAGTATTTCCTTCTGTTAAAAATGCCAGTAAGGGCTGGGGAGATGGTTCAAAGGGATGGAGCACATGACTGGCACTCGCAGAGATTGGAATATGATGCCCAATACCCCCATGAATCTTGGGGGTGGCCCTGCTGGACCCTGGCAGCGTGGGCCTCAACAGCACATTACTAACTCCAGGTAGACCTGTACCATGGAGGATCAGCCCCTGAGCACTGCCAAGGAAATACCTCCCCACCTTGCCATAAACACACACACACACACACACACACACACACACACACACACACACACAACACACAACTGAAATACAAATTTGTAAAAACTGCTTTGGACACCACCATTTAGTTGCTACAGATACATTGTTTATACTTATACCTACATTAAAACAATGGCTATTATAGGGCCAAAGAGCTAGTATCAAAGTAAGCTAGTATCAAAGTAAGCTAGTATCAAAGTAAGTTTACCATGCATGCCATGGAACCTGTTCTGACCCCTGACACTACATGGTACCCCCTGTACCACCCTGTATCCCTCCTGGCTACAGAGGTAAGAGCAGCCCAAGCACCACTGGGTATGCCTTCCCCAAGGCCCTTCATGACGGTGGTTATTAGATATGTCACTAATGCCTTAATAAACAATCCCTTATATGGATTGAAGACACACATTCTTAAGTGGTCTTGATAACTTTCAACAGCATCTATTTATTTTGGTAATTGCGTAGATTATATTAGATATACTTGAGTGTGTTTAAAAAAAAAGTTAAACTCCAAATTCTTTTCCAATAAAATCTCTGATCGTGGGGCCTCCTCCAGCATTAGTGCTGAGGCCACTGGCCAAGGCCTTCCCTAAGTTCTTCTGTTTCCTAAGACCAAGTTGAAAGGTCATCAGCTGGGGTGGTAGTGGAGGAAATTTGCAGAGATCCCTGGCATACAAGGAAGTCTCTCCACACTGAACTGCAAGTATTTTAGAGCATAGATGAGTAAAGAAACATTCTGGCCATGATTTGCCTCAGACCAAGACCAAAAAAGCACATCAGTGAGGCAGGAGAGACAGCACAATGGTAGGGTATTTGCCTTGCATGCAGAAGGATGGTGGTTCAAATCCCAGCATCCCATATGGTCCCTCGAGCCTGGTGGGGGTGATTTCTGAGCATAGAGCCAGGAGTAGCCTCTGAGGGCTGCCGGGTGTGACCCAAAAACAACAACAACAAAAACAAACAAACAAACAAACAAAACAAAACAAAAAAGAGCATCTTACTGCCATCTGATGTGGTCCTTGGGGAATGCCAAGACTATCCTCACAAGAGCCTGGGTAGGCTGGTGCTGCATGTCTGGGTGCCTGGAGAATCAGCACAGTAGACAGTCCATCTGTCTGTTGTGGTGGGAAGTATCATGACTTACTCCGATGGCTGTGCAATCACCTCATGAGATTTCAGCTTTGGGCATGAGGCTGAATCCTCCCTGGTTATCTCGTGGGAAGGGGAGGGGTTAACTTTGAAAGTGAGGGGCCGGTATGAGGTAGTTCTACGGACATACCCTCCTCTATCTCCACAAGGCCCCCTACATCTGCATGTAGAGGCTCACGCAGGTTAAGCGGGTCACATACCTTTCCTGGCTAAGAACCAGTCACCCCACTTTCCAGGCTCTGCCTTCCAGCTTCCCTGACTCTAAGGAGTTGAGTCTGAGACTCAAGGCAGGAAAGGATGGGAAGAGATAGGAGCAGAGCTTTGGGTGGTACCATGGCTGCCACAGGACCCAGGGGAGGTACCAGGGTCCAACAGGAGCATGGGGTCTGGAAGCCCTGGACAGACACTTCCGGGATGAGCAGACACTGCTGGTGGGACACAGGAACTTGGATTGTGACAGCGACTAAGAAAGAGTGTCGCTAATTGCACTCATTTATGCCAGGTGGTTAATAAATATGCCTGGCTGGTCATGTTGTACAATGATTATGAATATCATTAAACATGTTAGACTAACTGCTGTAGGCTTTATTCGATCACCAAAATAAATGTGCAGGCTGCATACTGTTTTGCCTACACAGCTTAAAAAAATTTAATCCAAATTCTATCTATCGGCACAAATCCAACCTTGAGAGAGTGGAAGTCCACTGCCCTGGGAATCCTACTCAGCATCTAGGGAAGCAGTTCATGAGTTAAAGAATCCTGAACTAAAGGGAAAGGAAGAGGAAAACACAGTAATGAATCTGGAAATGATGTGTGGGAGCTGGGAGTAGGTGAAAACTTTGTTTTAAGATGTGATAAGAGAACCAGGGAAACAGAGAAAAACCAAAATTTGCAATCTGACTTCTCAGTTTCTCCATAAGAATGAAGCTGAATGGACCAAGGGCTCATCCGGACACAGAAGTGGGGAATATGTTACCCTGGACACGGGGACTGACATGCAATGAAGATTCCTGTCTCTCTGAGGGGACAAAGTCCGCCAGGGTTTCCACAAGACAAGGCTGTTGGCCAGTAACCTGTTCCCTGCCAATAAGGACCTGGAGCAAATGTGCAGTAACTGCTCCTTTGGATATACAGACATGCAGAAAACAATTATGTTTAGACAGAAAGATGATAATGTGAAGAGTGGGGCTGAAATGGTGAGTTAGGAGGTCATTAATTTCTAATTACAGGACTCTGGCACCCTTAGGAATGGCCCTATTGATTCAGGTCTAGTTTTTACCTGCCACCACTCCCTGAAAAAGACATTCAGAGACTTTTGCATTAGCTGCCTCAACCAGGTTAGATTAACAGAAAGGTAATTCTCTGTTAATCTTTGTCTTTCTTCCTAGTTACTGGTTCTAAATAATAAATATTGTATGTGTTTTGTTTTGTTTGGGGCCACACCCTGTGACGCTCAGGGATTACTATCAGATCAGAAAATGCTCTTGGCGTGGGGGACCATATGGGATTCCAGTGATCAAAGCTAGGTCATCCTAGGTTAGTGCATGCTAGGCAAATGCCCTACCACATTCAGGGCTCAGACCCCTAAATATCGTATGTGAAGAGATGTTAGGGCTCTCAATCCTGGAGGCGGTCTGGCTTCCTTAATCTTCATAGCACTCCTGCTTCAGGCCCATTCACCAGTCCCTGTACATGTTCCACAGAGAATGGCAACAAGCAGATGGAGTTAGCTAACCTATGCTTCTCTGTCAGCCTCTCTCATACAGCCTGGAGAGTAGCCCATCAGTGAGAGAGAGCAGCCAAGTTCGATGAGGAACACTCAGCCACCAGCTCTACTAGTGTAGAGCTTCTCTACTTCCTAGGTGCTCAGACCCATTCACTCTCCTCATTCTGTCCCATGTGTGCATGCATTCTCATATACCATATTTGCCTGCATAATAAGACGATTTTTGAAACAAAAAAAAAGTCAACCAAAAATCGGGGGTCATCTTATACGCCTAGTATATCCCGAAAAATATTTCAATATGCCGCTAAACGAAAATTGTCTGAACATTGCCACAAAACAAATTTTCCAACTCGATCCTCCACCAGTCACTGCAAGGCTGCTCGGACCACCTCTTTAACTCAGTCAATCCAAGCAGGCTTTTTATGCATGCAAATTAGACAATGTTCTGGATTCGAATCTACACTGTAAAAAGTCTGCTCAGATTGGCCAGAGTCAGAGAGGAAGTCTATTACAGAATAACCTTAGAACCTTTGCTTGTTGTGATTGGCTACTGTGGTACATACAGTTGCAGCACAGGAACGTTCTATCTGTACAGCGAATATAGGCCTAAACCTATGTTTTGTTTTGTTTTTGTTTTGGTTTTGGTTTTTGGGCCACACCCGGTGATGCTCAGGGGCTACTCCTGGCTATTCGCTCAGAAGTCGCTCCTGGCAGGCACGGGGGACCATATGGGGAACCGGGGGATCGAACCAAGGTCCGTCCTAGGTTAGCGCAGGCAACTTACCTCCAGCGCCACTGCCCGGCCCCCTCTAAACCTATGTTTTAACTGTAAAATTAGGGGATTGGGCCGGGCGGTGGCGCTGGAGATAAGGTGCCTGCGCTAACCTAGGACAGACCGCGGTTCGATCCCCCGGTTCCCCATATGGTCCCCCGTGCCTGCCAGGAGTGACTTCTGAGCGAATAGCCAGGAGTAACC
>PVKC010042615.1:0-11924 GCA_004027635.1 Crocidura indochinensis | reverse complement strand
AAAATACGTTTTAGTAAAATAGTATATTGATAGGCTGTCCAATTACTAATTATCTTCATTTTCATATATTTGGATTTTTATGTTTTCTAAGCCAGAATTTCTATAGGGCAGTTCAGAAAACTTTTGCAGGATGGTACTTAAGAAAGAAATTAGAACAACTGACTAAACAGAATAAAGCACATTTCTGTGTGTCCCTTTGATCTTGAAATATGTTCACCACTCCACAAGCTTTAAACCTATATATTTGTACTTGTATTAAACTAAAAACAGTGACATCGGTACATGTAATATAAAGCTCTCCAAGGTCATTAAAATTTTTCAAGAGAATTTCCTTTTCCTAAAAAGTATACTATTTTAAAATACTATGTTTCCACTTTGTTTAGAATTCGAAACAATGCCAAAGATGAATCTAGGACTGGTTACTCTCCTTTTGGCACTAATCAATGATTCCAGCAGCCATTATTACTATGGGGATTACTACTTTCCCTTGTCAATTTATGGTCAATCGATACCAGATTGTGCGCCAGAATGTAACTGCCCCGGAAACTACCCAACAGCCATGTACTGTGATGAGCTGAAATTAAAAAGTGTGCCAATGGTGCCTCCGGGAATAAAATATCTTTACCTAAGGAATAACGAGATTGACCATATTGAAGAAAAAGCCTTTGAGAACGTGACTGATCTAGAGTGGCTGATTCTAGATTATAATCGTTTAGAAAACTCTAAGATCAAAGGTAACGTTTTCTCTAAACTCAAGCAACTGAAAAAGCTACACATAAATCATAATAATTTGACAGAGTCTGTGGGCCCACTGCCCAACTCACTAGAGGACCTGCAGCTCACTCACAACAAGATCAAAAAGCTGAATTCCTTTGAGGGACTGGTAAACCTGACCTTTATCCATCTTCAACATAACCAGCTGAAAGATGAGGCCATTTCCTCAGCACTCAAAGGACTGAAGTCACTGGAGTACCTTGACTTGAGCTTCAATCAAATGGCCAAACTACCTTCTGATCTCCCAGCATCTCTTCTAACTCTCTATTTAGATAACAATAAGATCACCAGCATCGCTGCTGACTATTTTAAGAAATTTAGTGGACTGCAGTTTCTTCGTTTATCTCATAATGAATTGGCTGATAGTGGAATAGCTGGAAATGCTTTTAATGTCTCATCTCTACTAGAACTGGATCTCTCATATAATAAGCTTAAAAACATCCCAACTGTTAATGAAAATCTGGAAAACTATTACCTGGAGGTCAATCAAATTGAAAGTAAGTAAGAAAGCTCTGCTTGTCATGTTTTCCTCTCCGTGTGTGTTTTTTTTTAAGTCTAACTTGCGCAACACAATGACTACATATGATTGAGTTTTAAAACATGACTGAATAGGCCAAGAAAATATCCTTCCAATTCAAATAAAGATGAGTTAATAATTCTAGTTCGGAAGTGCATCCAAATTCTGGCAGGTCCAGATTTAAACAATTAAGATTTTATCTAGATATTTTAGAATATAAACACTTATCTATTCAAATAAAGTTCTCTGGGAAAACAAGCCCTGCTGTTATTGGTATTTGCCTCCTTGTAACTTCAATTGGTGAGTTAAATGCACTTATTTGCAAACCTAGCAGAAGAACAAACAGGATTAGAAAGAGGTACAATTTTAAGAAGTTTTCAACAATCCCTCTGGTTTATCTATAGAGCAAATACTTATTTTCTCATATTATCTTACAGCTTTATTTGATATTCAGCATATTGGTCTGCTGCTTTGACTTTTGTTATCTGTATGTAATGGCATATATGGCCACTCATATTGTTCTTACAAAAACTGTGAAAAAAAATAAAGGATGGTAGGTATATGATGAAGGTTTAATTCAGTTCAAAAAATATAATTACAGAATCCCTTTTTCCATGCCACCATTTTTTCCATTTGAATTTTCCACGATTCAAATTTCCTTTCTCTAAATACATTATTTTATTTTTCATTTATCTTATGGGCGGGTGTTTGAGTTGATAAATGTAACTTCTTCTTACTCCTATTTTCTACATGTCTTCTCTGAATATTTTTCAGTTTAAATTAATGTGAAATTGATATCCACCATTCTCTCTCTTATTATAATGGAGTTTAGCAGTAAAGAAACTTATTTGTGGATAAAACATTATAAGTGAAAATTAAATAGGAACCATTGAATCACACAAAAAGTAACTATATCTGTACAATAACATTGTATTTAAACATTTTTATTTCATGAAAGTCAGTTCCTGTGTGTCATAATAAATAAGGACATTAAATCTGTTTAATAACTTCTAATATGGCTGCTGTATTGTCATGAAGGAGATCTTTAATGCTATCTCTAGAATGCCATATTTTTTTTTTTTTTGGTTTTTGGGCCACACCCAGTGACGCTCAGGGGTTACTCCTGGCTATTCGCTCAGAAGTCGCTCCTGGCAGGCACGGGGGACCATATGGGGAACCGGGGGATCAAACCGTGGTCCGTCCTAGGTTAGCGCAGGCACCTTATCTCCAGTGCCACCGCCCGGTCCAGAATGCCATATTTTTATATCCAGAAAGTTTACTTCTCATATCATATAAGATACAATAAGTTTCTGAACTGAATCCTGAATACTGTCCCTAGTCACTATTTGGAAGTAGTGCATGCTTCCATATTATCATCTGTGGTTAGAAAAAAAAGACAGATCAAAATGGCATTCAGTTAGCACAATTTTAGAGATTTGAGGGCTAAAATTCTTCATAGTTGGTAAGAAATTAGGCACTAGAGCACCTTCTTTCCATCAGACAAGAAGGAGAAAGGATACAAATTCAGAATATCAGATCATAACTCATATAAACTAACAAAGTGATTTGTGAGATTTGGAAAATTTCTCTGAGAAAAATGTTAACAATAATTTCACAAGCTGAGATGAAAACCACAGTGTCTAATACAACTGATCTTTTAAAATTATATTTCGGTATTGCAAAATTCAATGATTTGCTGTACTATTAATGGTAGTGTTTCATATATATATATATATATATATATATATATATATATATATATATATATATATATATATATATATATAGTTTTCTAGAACCATCCCCTCCACCAGCATGTTGGATTTCTTTCACCACTGCCCCATGTACACTTTCATCCTACTGCCTGACACCTACCTACTAGCTCACCTTGGTAAACTAGGTTAGACATTGTGCTGATTTTTGTCATTCATTGTTTTCTGACCATTTGTTGATAGTTCCCTTAAGAGTCTTTATTCTGTATTTGTTCCACTCATTCTATCTTATTTCACTCAACATCACATTCTTCATCCACATAGCAGTACATTCCATGATTCTGTATTTTTTAGGATTGAGTAATATTCCACTGTGGATGCATACCAGGTTTTCTTTAGCCAGTTCCCTGTTCTTGGACACTTGGATTGTTTCCACATTTGAGCTGCTGTGATCAGTACCAGATGTACTGATAGGAGTTCAGACATATTTTTGGAATATAGTTTTCTGATATTGGAATTGATGCCAAGAAGTGAAATTGCAGGGTCATATAGAAGATCAATTATTAATATTTTAGAAGCGTCTATAATGTTTTTCACAAAGATTGAACAAGGTAGTCATAGGAATCCCTGATTTTATAGGGTATTTTTGCAATTTGAATTTTCAGATATATTTTCAATTTTGTTAATTTGTCATCAAATAATCAAAGATACCAATTGTCCACAATCTCATACAAAAACATGTAGCCAAAGTTATTTCTCATTTATCAATTAGATCTTTATTTATTTTTAATAATATACTTATATAAACACCGTGCTTGCAAACATGAATGTAGTTGGGTTTCAGTCATAAAAAGAAAACCCATTCTCAATGCAACCTTCCCATCACCAATACCAATATCTCCTCCCACCTCCACCTCCAGTCTATATTCGATACAGGCTTTCTACAGCCCTCACTGACATTGTTATGATAGTTCTCAGAATAGTTATTTCTCTAATTGCACTCACCACTCTTTGTGGTGAGCTTCATTTCTTGAGCAGGTCCTTCTGGCCTTCATCTCTGGGAATTATTTCAATGTCTTTTATTTAAAATCCATAGAGGAATGAGACTATTTTGTGTGTGTCTCTCTCTCCCTCTGACTTATTTCACTCAGAATAATAGATTCTGATAGATATACATCTGTATAGAGGAAAATTTCGTGATTTTATCTCTTCAGATATCTACATAATATTCCATTGTGTATATGTACCACAATTTCTTTAGTTATTCATCTGTTGAAGGGCATCTTAGTTGTTTCCAGAATCTGGCTATTATAAAATGCACTCAATGAATATAGGAGGGAGGAAGAGATTTATGTATTGAGTTTTTGAGTTCCTAGGGTATATCCCTGAAAATGGTATAGCTGGATCAAATGGGAGCTCAATTTCCATTTCTTTGAGAAATATCCATATAATTTTCCAATGATTATTATGTTGTTTCTTTTTAATTTATGGAACACTTTTATTTTCATCAGTTCACAATATTTGTGTATTTTCCCATTGTCTGATCATTTGCTGTAAGGTTCTTTTCCAATCTCTTCTTCTATTTGGAATTGTCATACATCTCATCTTCCAGCTCACAGATTCTGTTCTCAGCTGCTGTTACTCTGTTGGAGAGGGTTTCCATAGAGTTTTTCATTTCATCTACCAAGTTTTTCAGTCCTGTTATTTCAGTTTGGAGTTTACTGATTTCTATTTTGTGGTATGTTCAGATCAGTTCTATGAGCATCCTCCATATTTCTATTCTAAACTCCTTATCTGAGAGACTTTTTTTAGGTAGTTGGTACTTTTTTGGTCTTCAGAGCTGCCATCTTCATTATCTATGCATGCTGTTGTCCTACGTTGTTCCCCCATTGCCACGCTTACAGTGTGGTTCTTACTACGTGTTGTGATGGGGTTCATGTTCTAGAATACATGCATGACTGTGGAGCAAAGCTATTCTGCTCCACTCTTTGTGGGCAGAGAGAAGCCTACTTGTGCAATGGGCGCTTGAGAGCTTTTTTTGCTGGGTCTTTTTTGGCTGTCGCACTCCAGGAATCATGAAGCCAGGCACAAGTGCCACTCTTTTCCGAGTCCCCTTTCAACTAGAATACAGGCAGGAATTAATACCCATCCTTGTGACCAGAAGCAAACCTACCTGTGCACTGGGCACTTGAGAGCATTTTTTTTTTACTGAGGTCTTCTTTGACTGTCCACTCCAGGAATCAGGAAGACAAGCACAGGTGCCACTTTTTTTCAGAGTCCCCTTTAACTCAAACATAGGCAGAAATTAGCCCCAGTACTTGTGGGTGAACTCAAGCTTTCCTGTGCACTGGGCACTTGAGAGCTTTTTCTGTAGGGGTCTTCTTTGCTGTCGCATTTCAGGAATCCAAGTAGAATCTTTAAGCATTAACCTTATCACAGAACTTTCTAATGAAGAAACAATTTAAAAACAAAAATGTAAGAGCATTAATCGTTACTTATATGTTAACATTAATGAAATATCTGTATGCTAAATTAATTTAATACTTATGTACATCTACAATTTCTAACAAGTATATCAAATACATGTTCCAAAGTGATTCAGTTCTTAATGGTAGAGAAAGAAAAATCACTAATAAAAACCTTTATAAGTATAAACTGCATATAGACCTAATTATACATGTTTTCCCTGGTTTATCATTTCTTAGAGGCAGAGAAAAATCCCTCGATTTTGACTCCTCAGATATTTCAGGTGGTATCTTAGAGTAAGGACATTTAGTGACTATCATTTTCAATATTATTGTTGTTAACTATTATTTTAGAAGAAAACAAAACACAATAAATAACCAAATGATGTTCACTTTGGGCTTAAGGTAAATTTGCTATGATGTTTTTCCTTGGAGTAGGGTGTCATTGTCATAATTATTTTTGGAAAACTCCTTAAAAAGCATTAACTAATTAATCCCATTTTCAGATATACAACCTCAGATGCTTATTGTTGGTGAGATTTTCAATACAATAATACAATAATTATACAATAATAATTCTTTCATTTCATTATCTTAGAATTAGAATTGAAAATGAATCTTAAGTAGTTATATACTTATAAAATATGATCCTAAAATCCAACATCTTTCAAAGAACTTAAACTTAGTTTTGAAAATTCTGTTGACTAGATTGATGGATCTAAATTGTTATTCACTAAATATTATTTAGTCATGATGTTTCTTTTATTTATTTAAATTCAAATATATGAATAATGACTTTTAGAAAAAAATCATTCTAGATGCTACTATGAATTTAATGATATCTTCCAATCATTTTTAGCTTGTATACTAAAAAGAGATTAAATTTTTCTGTTTTTAAATTTTCAGAGTTTGAAGTAAAGAGCTTCTGTAAGATCCTGGGCCCATTATCCTATTCCAAAATCAAGCATTTGCGTTTGGATGGTAACAACCTCACCCAAACTAGTCTTCCACCTGATATGTATGACTGTCTACGTGTAGCATATGAAATCACTGTTTATTAATCTTCATGGATTGCAATCTAGTGGAATTATATCCTGAAGCAATACTTTATGGTTCTGTTCATGTGTATGTCAAGTTTCATTGTATTTCCTTTCTGATTGCTGATTTAGTACCATGTATCTGAAATTCTGACTAAAATTGCCTTGTGAACATTTTACATCTTTTGTTAAAGAAAAGATGAAAGGCAGGCCAGTTTCATCACTAACAGAGACACATACATCCACAGAGGCAACAACCTTAATGCTGTTAGTTGTAAAGTTAATGCTTTCTGCATATACACTCTCAAGTCAAATGCAAAGTTCTTTACTTATTTTATGGACATCAACTTAGCCTTATGATGTCCAAATATTAAAAAGAATAAAACACAGACATTATACATACACATTTTTATCTCTTGAGCCAGATGATGTTAAGTAATGTTTAAATTAAATTGAAATAAGTGGATGATATATTTGAAACCAATGAAATCAATACATTGAAACCAATTGCAAAATATCAGATAAAATTTTGAAGTTATTTTTAAATCAGTGGTTAGGTACTAAGAATATTTTTAATTTTATTTTATTGAAACAATTGTGATCTATAGAATCCTTCATAGTTAAATTTAAAGTATGCAATGAGTCTGGGCCCTTCCCATCACCAGTGTCAACCTCCCTCCACCAATGGACCCAGAGTCCATGCTATACTTCTACCATTTGCCCCATGACCTGCCAGTATAACAGGCCCCTTTATGTCTAGATTGTTAAAGTTTAGGTCCCTTCATTCTATTATCATTGACTTTGGCTTGAATATTTAGTTTTTTACTTATTTTTTTCTTCGCCAGCACATCCAAGACAACTTGGCCCCTGGCCTCCAAATTTTTCTTATTCCTTTCTTCTTAGTTTTATAGTAAAATGTGGAAATATGTGGTATAATGAAATAATCTATGTCCCAAAGTCTATGAAAATGGCAGAAGCCCAATTTAAAAAAATAAGAGATATAAAATGCAATATAACAAAGGGGTGTGTGTGTAGCAGTTTTGTTTTGTTTTGAATAGACAACAACAAATTAGGGGGAAAATAGAAAGAAAAACCCTTTGAACTAAAAACAGGGAGCCCTTACTCATGAAGCATCTGGCATAAGATGAACCAGGTTCCAGGCATACTAAGTTGTGGTTCCAGGCATACTACAAGGTGGTTCCAATAAAAGTTCTTCAAAATCACAGTTGTGCCCATTCAAGTTTCTGTAGTTAGAGATCTGGTTTTTGTACATATACTATGTCAGGGTTAGAGGGAGTGTCTTTTGGTTTCATCTCACAATTAGGTGGCAATGCAGAGAACCCTGCCAACTTGGTTGGTTCCATATGATGGTGTTTTCTACACCAGCACCAGGAATCAGAATTCTACCACGGAAAGCCCTCATGCTGCCCTGGCATCAGCTTGCTCCAGAGTGGACTCATATGACACCCTGATAACTTGGTAATAGTTTTAAGAATTTTTATATTTACCTTTTTATACTTTTCTAAAATTATTTTTCACTCAAGTCCATGTGGATGTTTCTTTTTATTAAGTGCATGTTATGTTTAAGACTAGCTGCAAAATAAAACAGTGAATGCAATTATTCTTCTTGATTATTTGTGAATTCCTTATCTAGTATATATAAAAACATATATAAAGAAATGAATTGAAATTAAAATATCTAACCTTTGCAATAGTGCACGATGTTAACATAGACTATCTCACTATATAAAGAATGTTTCTAATGAATCTTTCTAGAAACTGTTTATAAAGTTTTAAAACATCTTAAAATGTGTACTTAAATATCACAATTTTCTTGGATGATAGTCTCATTCAAATTTCTGTTGATTTTACTATTCTAAGTGCAGTTGTGTTCTAGTAACTAAGAAGGAATTATAAAACCTCAGCTTTGATACTTTGTTATTAAAGAAATATTTTAAATGAATTTTTAAGTTGAAAATGTTGGGTTAAAACCTCCAATGCATTTGAGACCCCATAGTTCCTATTTCCTATCATTTTATGTGTCTTTTTTTTCATCCATTCAATTTATTTTCTTCTGTTCACTATATACCGAGACCTACATCGGGTGCTTTGGTGGTGTTAATAAAGGACAGAACTAAATAAAACCAGAGCCAACGAAAATGAAATCATGAGACCCAAACTTTAACAACCAAACTTAAAAAGGTGACTATTATGATGGTGGGCTGGCATGAGGAGTGGTGGCATGCTATGGACACTGGGAAAGCTGACATTGATTGTGAGATTGGTGCTGAAACATTTATGTCTGAAACCCAACTCTAAGTACCTTATTAAATCACAATGGTCAAAATAAAAAAAAATTTAAATGCTGGAGCGAGATTAAATATCTATTAGAGTAGGTAAGGTAAGTTAATGTAGTTTTAATCCCCAGTATCAGTGATTCCTGAATTGCCTAGCCAAGAAAAACTCCTGAGCATTACTGGGTGTGGCTCAATAGCAAAAAAAGATTATTTAGGACCAGATAAATTACTCAGTGCATTAAGCTCATGCTGGAGGCCCAGGTTTGATCTGAAGCATATCATAGACTTTGAACACCATTGAGACCTTCCACCTAGCACAGAGTCAAAGAAGCCTCAGATAAATTTAGGTTATGGCCTTACAAACAAGAAAAAAAGAAAACATGCTGACTGTAAAATATTGCATTTAAATTAATGTAAAATGAAAATGTTAATATAAAATATTCTAAATATGAAATTTAATTTTTTAAACTGGTAAATTTTTCTTTAAACTTGTTAATTTGGAACATGAATTTAGTTATTGTAATCAAGTCATAATTTTTTATGCTAAAAATACATTATGGGGGCCAGGTGTTTGCCTTGCACAAAGCCAGAAGCCAATCCAGTATGGTAGTGTTTTGAATCCTGGAATCCCATATGGTCCCCCATGTCTACCAGGAGAGATTTCTGAGCTAGGAGTAACCCCTGAGCAACACAAAATGTGACCCAATGCCCCCAAAAAAGGAATTTCCCTTAATGAAGCTGGAGCGATAGCACAGCTGTAGGGCTTTTTCCTTGCATGTGACTGACCCAGGACGAATCTTGATTCAATCCCCAGCACCCCATATGGTCTCAGAGCTAGGAACAATTTCTGGGCATACAGCCAGGAGTATCCCCTGAGATCACCAGGTTGACTCCCCAAATATATTATGCCTTATAATGGAAAAATATCAGGACATATAAATCATAAAATAAGTTTGTACTTGTTATAATAAAGCATACATTAGAAGCAAAAGTCTCATAATAAAATGCATGCAAAACCATATAATATGCTTTATATATAAAACTTACATATAAGTTTATAAAAGTTTTATATATATTTGGGGAGGGGAAAACTATATAACTCTATGTTTTCAAGTGTATCTAAAAAGGTGTGTCTTTATAATATGTTTTAATAGAATGTTTTTAGTAAACTATCAATGGTAAAATGATCTTTCATCAAAGAATCAGCATTAAGACTGAATTCACTAGCAAATATTCTCTCCCTTTCAATAGGTATGCTGTTCGTTGATGATATTTCTGTCCTTTTTATTTTTTTATTTTTTATTTTTAGTTAACTGCAAGACAGACCATTTTTCTCTGAATTAACATCTATTTTCTCAAAATAACATATAACATAAATAAAATAAAGGGATCATACATTGCTTTGCATGTATTGACCCAGGTTTAATGCCCTGCATTCTATCGAGTGATTCCTGGCTTGAGAAATCAAAGTAACATCTGAGCATCTCCAGGTACACCCTCTTATTAAAAAAATGATGCTAGATATTTCAAATTATACTTCAATATAGATTAGAGAAAACATATTGTCTTCTGTATATTAACATCCTTAAACTATTTTTTGTTTTCCCCCAAAATTATATTATGACATGATTATGTCTAAAAACCAAATATAATTTTTAAAAAAGTTTTTATTGAGACTAATGTGAATTACAATTCTTTCACAGTTGTATTTCAGGCACATGCTGACATTGAATAAGGGCTATTCCCACCACAAGTGTTGACCTCCCTCAACCATAATTCCCTGCATGCATGTCATACCTCCACCCTAAGCCCCTTGGATTGTTAGTGTAACAGTTCTATTTTGTGTATAGTTTATTATAGTATATGTCTCTTGATTCTATTGTAATTTACATTGGTTTTAGTTTTAGATGAAAAGTTTTTGTTTCCACTCAATGCTCCTGAGACTGTTTTGCTTCTGGGTCTTATGAACATTTTTTCTTTTTTCAGTTTGTAGAAAGACATAGAAATATAAGTAAGAACAAGATGATTTATGTTCTATGGTTCTGTAAAAAAACATGTGACCCAAAACTAAAAGCAATAAATAAAATTAAAAGAAGAAAAAAAGAGAAATGGGGGCAGATGTGGCAAAGTTTATTTTTTACCATAAGTACAATAAACTTGGGGGGAAAATCAGAAAAAGTATCTTACACTAAGAGATACAGGGTATCTCTACCCTTTAAGCATACTGTCATAAGAGCAACTCCAGGCTCCAGGCATGTTAGTTGTCAAACCCCTAGATCTTTCTTTATGGTACAGGAAAAGTTCTGCTCAGTTGCAGTTGTCAAAGTCAGTCTTTTGTAAGTAGAGATCTTGATTTTTGTACAGACACTAGGAGGGAGTATCTTCTGATTTCATTTTATCTTTAGGTAAAGAAGTAGGGGAACATGCACTTAGATCAAGTAATCTGTGTGCTGTTTCCTCATCATTAGGGTGTCATCTGAACCTACCTGGTGCAAGTTGGTGCCAGAGCAGTATTAGGCCCTCCCTTGGGTGAGAGTTTGATTTATGGTTCTGGTGCAAGTAACAGTGCCAGTTCTATGGTTGGGACCTGGTATTAAGAGTTGGAGGTCTATGTCCAATCAATTGAGTGCTATGTCCAGTCCCCATGACAAAGAGTGTATAATTCTATTTGGAGGGGGGACTTGAGTCACACCTGGCAGTGCTCATGGTTTCCTTGCAGTGCTCAGAAATCACTCCTAGCCGGCTCTGGGGACCATATAGGATGCCGGGATTCAAACCACCATCCTTCTGCATGCAAGGCAAATGCACTACCTCCATACTATCTCTCCGTCCTGGGTGTATAATTTTTTTGTTTGTTTGTTTTTGGGCCACACCCAGTGATACTCAGGGGTTACTCCTGGCTATGCGTTCAGAAGTTGCTCCTGGCTTGGGGGACCATATGGGAACCGGGGGATGGAACCGCGGTCATCCTAGGCAGTGCAGGGAAGGCAGGCACCTTACCTCCAGCGCCACCGCCTGGACCCAGGGTGTATAATTTTTAAAGAAGTAATTTAACTTAGAAGTTAAGTCTTTGTTCTCATATTTAAAAATAAAAAAAATTAAAAAAAAAAGAAGTTAAGTCA
>PVKC010042614.1:0-11968 GCA_004027635.1 Crocidura indochinensis | reverse complement strand
ATTTCTAATTGAGGTATCAAAGAAGCAGTTACATCAAATTTTGACTCCTTTTGTTAACTTTCTATTGTTTTGTATACATATAAGATTTTTTAAGATTACCATGAGAGGCACAGAGTATTGGGATGGTATTGGGGTGAAGGTACATGCATGAAGAGTATCTATCTTTGATCTCCAGCAACACATGTTCTTTCAAGCATTGTCAGGTACAGCACTGGGAGACCCAAAGCATCCTGACGTACAGGACTCAGGAAGCACCATCTTCTCAGGTACTCACATTAACTACTTTATAAGCAGAGAATTCCTAAGGGTGTCCTTGCTTCTCCTTAACACTACTTCAGAAGCCCAGAAAAAAAATAACATGAAGGAGGGTTGGAGTGGTAGGTAGCACAGCGGTAGGGTGTTTGCCTTTCATGCGGCTGACTGGAACAGACTCAGGTTCGATCCCCAGCATCCCAATAGATCCCTCAGCCAGAAGCAATTTCTAGCCTCAGAACCAAGAGTAACCCCTGAGCACTGCCAGGTGTGGCCAAAAAAAAAAAAAAAAAAAAGGAGAATAACATGAAGGAAACCAAATATATTTCTGAAGAAGAATAATATCAATACATTATAATATTTATTTTGTTTTTTATGAGTTTGTAGTGAGGTGAAGTATATAAAAATAGATGAGATAACAGAAATAAAATGATTTCATAAACCCTAAATTACTTATTGTATTTATTTCTCTACTAATAAAGAAAAACATTTTATCCAGGGTCCCATACAAGAGAAAAGTCATGTTGTCAGTTTCACAAGCTTGGATTCTCAAAAGTGGTGAAATTCAGAATATATAAAGTATTATGAAATCCCCAAGTGTGAAGTACTGCAGTTAGCCAGAGTTTATCAGCAAAACGGGCCACCTGTGGTTAAAGAGGATGGAGTACTTCATGAAGGCACCATTAACCTGGAAAAATGTTTTAGAGAGGTGGCACATATCTGAGTCTTGAAGGATTGATAAACTTAATGAACAAAGACAGGATAATCCCAGAAGTCACACAGGACATCAGCCTAGAAGAAGAGGACCTTTAAAGGGATAAAGTGAATGATAAGAATAACAACTGAAATTGAGGAGAATTTTGGACAGCTGAAAGATTAGTTTCCTTTGAAGATTGAACACCAGGTTAAAAAGCCTAGAATCCTGGTTTATCATTTATTGCACTTCAGTATAACAAACTTGAGACAGTGAGACTTAGTGGCCTATCTGTGTATGTCTGAAATTGCTGGAGAATAAGACAAAATAAATCCCATTACAGTGCCTGGCATATGCTACATTCTTAATAAAGTTTATTTTCCCTTTATTCCTTAGGCATTCTCTACCATTCATATATATATATATATATATATATATATATATATATATATATATATATATATATACATACATATATATAAAAATAGGCTTATATTTTTTTCACATAGGCTTATGTTTGTCTAACTGTGCATCTTAAATTTTTTCCCTAGTCAATTTAAATTGATTTAACTTTAAATAAAAATGTTTTTAAACTGTGTCCTTTCTTCAATGGCATTCAAGTGGAAATATTTTCTCTAAATTAAATATGTTCTATTATTGATTTCCTGTTTTCTATTTATTGTAATAAAATACCTGTTTCTGAATATTCTTACTTCAAGATTTAAATTAATTTATCAGGTAATTCAGGATATCAATTATAAACATATATTCATTTCTTCCAAATGAAAGCTTGCCTTCTTTTGATTTTTTTTCTGTATGTGATTTCTTGTTAGAGAATAGATCAAGGTGATAGCATAAAGTCTCCCTTGTTCAGTCTATATCTGTCTTGTTTTGCTAGAGTTTTTGTGGCTATAATATAAAAAATAAGTTTGAAGATGTATGTTTGAAGAGAAACAAAGTTTTAATATTTTCAAAGATCGATGTAATGATAAAATGATCCAATTCTATTATTTCATTCAAGCAAGGTTTTTGTTTTGATTCCATTTCCTTTCTTTGTGGTCGAATTTTATTTTATTTCAAGCACTATCATTGTCACAATGGTCCCTAAACTCATATAAGAAAAGACGTCGCAAAAAAAAAAAAAAGCTGCTATTTCCACCCTACCATTTAATTCACTTGCCCTACAGTCACTTCTCTTTCTCTACCTTATTCTAGAACCCTTGTTCTTCTTTAATGCAAGATTCTTGTCAAAATAGTCCTTTTGTTGCTTGTTTATTGTCTTTAATTTTCCCTAAACACTTTATCTAAATCATCATACTTCTGTTCTAAGATTCAGAGCCATAAATTGAATTATGAAACTCTTTCACTGGGAAGGTCAGAAAAAAACACATACTATAGTTGAGTGAAGTGTTTCCTCTCTCTTTTCTTATCTTAAAACATGCATGCATGGGTGCATGTACATAAACACACACACATTTTTGGTCTTTCTCTAAGACTTGCTGAATCTTGGACCTGAGAGATAGTACATCAGGTAAGGCATTTTTCCCTACACATAGCCAACCTAGATTCTATGCCCATCACCCAATATGGTGCCCAAGTTCCGAGGAATAATTTCTAAACACATAGCCAGAAATATCCTTTGTACACTGCAATGTGTAAATAAAATATAAACAAAAGTAAACTCGAAAAAAAAGATTTGATGAATCAGTTTTGCTGTTTGTTACACACCCAATAAAACTCTGTTTATTCCTGTTTCTGCACTCAGGGTTCGCTCCTGACCATAGTCCCTGACCATGTATGGGATGTTAGGGATCAACCCCAGTTGGCCACATGCAAAGCACACACTCTTATCCATTGCCTTATCACTGTCAACCCACTAAATCAGTTTTGAAGAATATTCCTAGTGACTCATATCCTTGTTAAATACAACAATGATGCTTCTAAGTAATCCTGTTTAGAAACCCAGTCCTGTAAGGGGAAAATAATTGAAAATCTTAGTACATTTATCAGGATTTGCAATGTTGTACTAAATACTGGAAAAGAACTGAGTAGGCCAATTAAATTCTCTACATGTTCCCATTCTAAATTAGAAAGAATGGTGGTATTTATACATAGTGGAACTGCAGGAAATGATGAAATCATGCAGTACATTTCCATTTGGGACTGGAAATTATCAGATTAAATTAAGTCAGTCAGAAGAATGATAGAATGTAGATGGTCTTATTTATTTATGTTAAATAGCAAAATTCTAGAAGGAGGAATAGATGGTATCAAAGATTAGATACCCAGATTACACTTGACCCTACATTTTAGAAACAACAGAATATGAAATGAATAAAAATTTGGGTCAGCAGTCAGAAAGTTAAAAAAGATGGGAAGATAACAGGTGTAAGGGTCAGTAGCCTCAGAACTTTGCTGATGTAGAGATGTGTTATATCTAGATAAATGAATTACATGGTCAATAGTACAATGAAAATTAAATCCAAATGACAACAATCAGACTTTAAATATGTGCCTTTTGTGTTTAAACCACTGTGTTATACAAATTTATTGATACTGGAGTTCTTAGACATACATTTTTAACATAAAACCCACCAAAAGTGTCAAAATTCCATCATCAGTGCTTTCACATTCTGTCATCTCCCAACTTTACCTTCCCTTCTTCACTTCCTGCCTAAAACCTTGACATGCAATAAAATTCAGTGGTTGCAGCTTAAATCTCATGTTTTAAATATTGCTGGATCTGTGCTTTGGATGCATATAAAAATGTTCCTGTTAATGAAGAAACTTTGGTAGAAGGTAACATGAGAATATCAGTGGACGGAAGTTGACATTGATGGTGAGTTTGATATTGGAGCATTGTGCATCTGAAACTCAATGAATCACTATGTAAATTACAGTGTTAATATTCAATACTAATTTAAAAATTAGTTTTAAACTCCACAAAATTAGAAACTGTACCAACTTATACTCATCAGTGCTGTGCAAGCAAAAGTTGAAAAATGACGTGAAAGCTGATACACAAGAGTGATATTGAATCCTGCTTACAATTTTGATCCAAACAATTGATTTTCTTGATGAAATGTTCTGTGCTGCTTTTTAAATAATTCCCCATTGTCCGTGTTAGCTTGTGTAAGGCAGAATAATTCTTCTGGACACTACTTGTGGGTGAAATTTGTGGATCTGTCTTATGATGAATGGAGGTAGACTCTAGGCTATTCAGCCTAGAAAAGAATGGCTAGTTCTCTAATTACAAAGGGTGCAGAGGTGTGATGTGGAATCCATCTTAGGATGTAGAGAGGAAGTGTTTTGTAGACCAGTATTCCAGCTGGAGTGTGTAGATCTATTCAATCAGAGCTCTAACTACTTGACCTGGGGTCTGGACTGCTTGATTAGAATTCTGAATCATTAGGAACAGAGACAATTGAACCTTGAAGACGGGGCTTTCTCTGAACCTGTTTTCCTGCAACTGAGAGCAATGTCTACTAAGGTATTTTTTTTTGGGGTGGGAAGTAAAAAAAATCATAACAGACATGCAGAGATAAATAAAACACTTAATCTCTCTGTCTTTCTGTCCCTTTCTCCCAATATATTTGGTTAGAAGTTTGAGAACCACATTTGACAATGTTCATATTCTATGCTCAGGCAGAAATTGATTACACTTATATAGGTACTTGGAGTAAATGCACGGTGTTAGGAATCTAAATAGGTCTGGCTACTATTTTCCACCCACACTAATGAATCATCTATCTATTCAAATAACATTGGCAAAACAGTCAGGTGATCAGGTTAGTAGAGCTGGCACAAAACTCTTACAACATGTGTTGGCAATCATCTATTGGCTATCTTTTTATTTCTCTAGCTTTTATTTTTTGTAATAATACCTATTACTTTTTCTAGTTTCTATATTTATAAATAATTATTTACATAAGTTTTGTGGGTATTTTGTAGAAATACAAAGAGGATCTATTTTCCAGAATATAGCATGTTTGAAGTCCAGTTTCTTGCCTTAAACAAATCAGTAGGACCTCTTTCTAGGCCAAATAGTGGGACCATGTAAATGGGACCCAGGAGAAATTGTATGACCTTGAATATCTGTGGTTGTAGCTAGACTTTGTAGAACTGACTTTGTTTTGTTTTCCTATGCAAGATAGCTCACTATAACCGAGTTGGGACAAAAGGAGACTTTAATTCAGGCTTAGATAATACAAATGGCTAACATTCAATCCCCTTCCAAGAGTTGCCTTTGGTTGAGGTGAGTTAACAAAGCGGCCAACTAGAATTCTGCATTTGATCAGTGGGTAAGCCTCTGGGCCTCAACTCAGAATAGTCATATCTTCAAAAGAACCAGAGGTCTCTTTGAGGTTCTTGTTACAGCTCAACTTTTCCTTCTACTTAGCAATTTTGATTAATTGGTATGCGATACTTATATTATAAAATATGCCCACAATGTTATCTTTTAAAGTGAAATACTTCAGATATTTAGTGTATTTACAAAGGTGTGACACCATCAATCATTTTATTATTTATGATAATTATTCTCTCTTTACTAATAAAACAAAACAATCAAAATTAAATTTTCAGACCTATTTGCAGTTGTCCTGCAGCATCCATGACTTTCTCCGTAATAATCACAAGTCTCTTTATAGATTTTCCTAATCTGGTCATTCAATATAATCAAAACCTTGCAATTTGAGGCCTTGCATCTTATTTCTTTTACTTTGTATATTGTTTTCAGTATTCACACACAAAATAATATAAATCACCATTTTGTTCCTTTTGTCACTAATATTTTTTTTTTAGTTTTTGGGCTACACCCGGTGAAGCTCAGGGGTTACTCCTGGCTATGCGCTCAGAAGTCGCTCCTGGCTTGGGAGACCATATGGGACACTGGCAGATCGAACCGCGGTCCATCTAAGGCTAGCACAGGCAAGGCAGGTACTTTACTTCTAGCGCCACCGCCCGGCCCCTTGCCACTAATATTTTATTGCAATTATATGCCATACATTGTTCATATTGTCATCAATGATTGCATATCAGAATTGTTTCTTACATTTTACTTATAATAAATAATTCAGCTCCAAGAGTTTGTGTGTACATATTTGCATGCATTTTAAGCTGTATTCTATTAAAATCCAATGTAGATTTGATGTTATATTTATAATATTACAAGTAAATTTTAAACTATTTTCAAGAACTACATCACTTTCTAATCTCCTCAGAAATATCTTAAAGTTCTATTTTTTCCATACTGATATATATATACATATATATATTTTACTACACAGTATTTTGATTCTATCCTCTTATTGAGTGTGAAGTACTATTTACAGTGGTTTGATTTAATTTCATCCATTTTATTAATGTTGATTTTTCTTTTAATATGATTATTGTATATTTTCACTTTTATATCCTTTATAAGCTAATATCTATACAAACTTATTTAATTATTTACTTTGGGTTGACTTTATACTTTGGTTACCTGACAATATTCTGGACTTACTCTGGGCTCTGTGGTTAGGGATCATCCTGGGACTCTATGGAATCAGAGACTCTATGAAATTCCAGTTATCAAATCCAATCTTGTTGGATGTGAGGCAAATGTCTTACCCACAGTACTCACTTGAGCTTCTATTTTTCACTTTTAACTGATTATTGTTAATGTTGAATTTCAAATTCCTTTATGTTTTCTTCATACAAGTCTTTTAACAGGTATACAATTAAAATATTTACTTTCATTTCTGAATTTCCATTTTACTCTGTACAAAAATATTAATATTTTTTATTTCTGTTCTCCATGTGACTATTTTGACATATCTTATTTAAAAATTGTCTCATCCATTAATGTGAGATGTTTGCTATTTTTCTTTGTACTTTATAGTTCTAGTTTTTACAGTTAGCTCTTTCATTTGAATTATTTTCTGCCTCTGTTTTGTTTTGTTTGTTCCAGTTCTTGAAAGTAGTGTTCCTAACGCCCTCTTCAATAATTTCCCTTTTGTAAAATCCTGCTTTCAACTTTTTTAACAGAGATAAAACCAATGACTCAGACTAGAAAATGCTGAAAGACGAAAGGTATGAAAACTATGAGAAAAACTGTCCTAGAGGTTTTCCTAGGCTGGTAGCCTTCTGAAGGAGGAAGCAAATTGTAAAATGACATTTTTCATTTTTAAAAATTAATAATTATCTTTAACTTTTAACCATTGTGGTTTAAAATATTATTCATAATTGGGTTTCATAATTGGGTTATATACCTTCACATGATAGAAGGAACAGTTATATTCTCTGGTGTTTCTTTTAAAAGGTCACTGATATACCTATAAGTGTTTTAATTCCAACACCCAATCACTTTCTGGTTCTCTAATTTCACCTAATCCCATTATACGGACACTGGAATTTGGAATAGAAATTTTAGCATAGGAGGCTTAAACTTTATTTATACCTACTCTTTTAGTATCAAACACTGTATTATTTAATAGAGCTTTTCTATCACAGGGATAAAAGCAGAGACAAGTTAATATTCAAAACATGTCATCAAATGAAATTTGTTTATGCATCACAACAAAGGAAATAAAATACATATTTTATAGCAGTTGTTATCATGTAACATGCAATTTAATGCCACAAATTTGAAATGATTATGAGATAAATGTCATTAATTTTGACTAGAAAGTAAAAACACTTGCCTTCTATGTCTTATATGCTAATACGTAAATCAAATGATTTCTGTTTATTTATTTAATATTTAATCCAATTAGTTTATTTACATACACTGTGGTTATATAGTTGTAGCTTGATTGCCACTTTAAAGATATTTAGCTTATTTTGTTAAATCAAAAAGTACATGTTATTATCAGAGATTCTAAAGTGAAAAATTATAATAGAGAATTGAATTTGTTCAAAAGTTTAGTAGAATTCAAGTTTTCTATTTATATATTTAGAATTAATTGTATTAGCTATTTCAAGCTGTGCATGCTTTGGAAATCCATGATCAAAGTCTGTTTGATATAAAGAACATTCTCGTCATCTATCATATGGTTATATTTATCATGAAAAGAAATTTGAGTCTCAAAGGAGGGAATGTGTTTGTCCTCAGTTATATATGATTTATCCTGAAGACTTAATTTTTCCAAAAAGCTACTTCTATGTTTTCCAGTGAGGCTTAAGGTTGTTAATCTGTATATTAATATAAGATTTGTTGTTGCATAAGCGTTACTCTTAAGGACATCATTGTATAGTAGCAGACAAGAAAAACTAGGACATGTGGCACTTTACATCAAGTTCTGAAGGCAATTGTTGATTATAAAGTAACACAAAGATAAACATTTCTTACATTAGGCTGCAGCCTGGCATCAGTGGGATCAGAAGCTTGTGTTTGTCTTTTTTGTTTTCTTGCTTTTGTTTGATTTTTTTCATACCAGTCCTGGAAAGGCAAAAGATCCCGTTATTTGCTTGGGCACCATGGACTACCCTTGATCTTTTTGTTTGTTTGATTTTGTTTTTGTTTTTGGGTCACACCCGGTGACGCTCAGGAGTTCCTCCTGGCTCTGCGCTCAGAAATTGCTCTTGGCTCTGGAGACCGACCATATGGGACACTGGGGAATCGAACTGTGGTCTGTCCTAGGTCAGCCACATGCAAGACAAATGCTCTATTGCTGTACCACTGCTCCTGCAACTACCCTTGATAGTTTGGCTCCATTTGGAGGGATAATCTGAGAGAAAAATTCTGTGTGGCTCTTTTAAGATTGCAGAGATGGATATAAATAAATGAAAATAAATCTGTAGCAGAGCAAGGATTTTAAATTGTAATGATAACTAATTGCCCATCTCTGTGATAGTGCTGCTTGTTATGATGCTTTTAAGGATTTAAAAACAAAAACACAATAGAGCTTTCATAAATCAATTTGCCCTTGCCCTGAAACCCAAACAATAGCAAATTCACTTGATGCAAAGACATAATAGGTTCAAATGGAAAAATATTTCCCAGAGCCAATTCAAACCAGGTAAGTCAAAAAAAAAAAAAAAACTACAGTAGTTCATATTTTGTATTAAAAGTAATTTTATGAGAGTCCTTTTGTTTCATGAAATTTAAGTCAATCATTTTAAATGTAATATGTACACAACAGTGTCACTGTGTTTTGAAAAATGCTATTAATATTTTCACTTTTGTTAAGATCTCTAATCCTTATTTTTTAAAGCATGTTTTAGGTTTTGTCTAATTCACTGGGCAACATTCTGTCTGGAATATTCTAAAAGGGAGTATTTCTCAGACAAACACACTGTAATTCTGAGAAGTCTCCAAAACTGACCCCAGGCCCAACAGAGCCGGCCAAAGTGGCTAGTGCAGCAGAGAAAAAACAGCTAGAACTAAAATGAAATAGGCATGATATAAACAAAGTCTTTATAAAGCGTATAATTGAGGGAAGAAATACTGTAAGGAATGTTAAAAGTATATTTTCCTTTGAGAAATGAAAAAAGTGAAAAACATTCTTGTTAATATTTTCAAGCATGTTTTACTGTGGTTCTTGCCTATCATTAAAGAAAAGAATAAAATAAATATATTAGATATTAGGTCATTTAAAGGATGGAAAAGTAGGCTTATAGGGTAAGAATTTAAGCTAGCAAGATGGAATAAAAAAATTAGGTGCTTCTTTCTTTCTTATATCTTTAGAAAATGCCCTTTGTATTTTCTTATATAGCTTTTCAAACATACATTAAATACACTACCATCACAATCACAATTATAAGGTGAACAGATATTCTAATATTAATTACAGGTATTTTTTTAAACTTTACCATGACTCAAAAATTTGAATCATAGATTACTCACTTGATTAAAATATGTATTTTACAAATGAAAATGCTTGCATGATACTGAAAAATGGAAATTTGTGAGCAGTTCGTTATCTCAGGAAAAAATAGAGACAAAATTTAACTGGCAAAGGAATAAAATTAAGTCAGATGCCAGCATTATCCTGGTTCTTACCTATACATTCACTAGATAGTTCTGTGATTGCTTGAATATGGATTTGATGATGGTTGCAAGGCATTAAGATTGCTTTTAGTAAAGTTTTAAATTGTGTGTGTTTAAATTTTGAAAGTATGTACTGTAGTTTGCAGTTTACCTCTATTTTTATAATTTTGATGATAATGGTAATTACCTTCTAATTCCTTATTTATTTCACTTAGTATATACACTGTAGTTTCATTCATTTTATTCCAAAAACATGACTTTATCTTGCTTTGAAAGATTCTAGATACATTTATTATTTGGGGGATCACACCAGCTGTACTCTGAATTCAAACTTGCCTCTGTATTCAGGTAATACTTCAGTCATTGCTGAGAATACTATAGGTGTGCTGGGGTTCAACCCTGGGTCAAATGCAACTGTAAGAAGGCAAGTGCACCATCTTCTATCTTTTCAACCCTGATTCTGCATTTCTATTACTGACAGAGTAAAATATTCCATATATTCCAAGTCTCTTGATGCCATTTTCTCTTGGTGATTAAATTTTTCATAATAAGGAAAATCTTACAGTGAGATGATTTGCCCAAAGTTGTGCAGAGGTAAGGGTTATAATCAGCACTAGAGTCAGCATTTCTGTTCATATGCCTTATATTATCTCTACATTTATTTCTTGAAATGAGATTATTAACACTATGATTTCTTTAAGAGGTGGTTTACTTGCCCCTATGGGTTCTCAACTTATTGTTGTTTTTTACTTGAAGTCCAGGAAGACCTGCCTTTTAAATGATGTTTGAAAAGCTCTTTCTCCAATTGCAATGCATTAGAAGAGCAGAATATAGCCTCTAATAAGGAAAGTTCCTTAGAAATGTGTGAAGTTTAATTAATAACTTTAATAATGTAAAGTACATATTGTGCTAAGTATGATGTTTTTGAGAGCAGATATTCTGATCTTTTTACAGTCAAATCTGTTATATGTTGGTAGAGTGATATGTGATTGGAGGTCAGGAGTTAGTCTCTGGAGAACATTTCTTAACTTTGCTTCAAGTAATTAAGAAACTTCCTCAAAATAAAAGTCCAAGACAAGTTGAACTTATGGGTGGGTTATATACGACATTCATAGAAGAATTATTGCTATTGTTCTTTGAATTCTTCCAAAATATTGAAAGACAGGAATCCTCTTCTATGAAGTTAAAATTACACTGATTCCTAAAACCAACAGAGATTCTACCAAGAAAGAAAATTACAGAAAAACGTCACTGATGAACATTAATATAAAATTCCTCAACAAAATCTTAGCAAATTGAACATAACAGCACAGCAAAAATTATACCATGATAAAGTGGGTTTATTTTATCTCTCATTTGCAAGGATGGTTCAATATGCTCAAAGTAACATTGTGCAGCACAACAGTAAAAAGAAAGATAAAACACATTTGCACATCTAAATAGATGCAGAGAAAGCATTTAACAAGATACAATATTCATTTATGATTAAAATCTTCAGCAAAATGGGTGTGGAAGAAACCTTCCTCAAAATAGTAATAGCTATCTCTGAAAGACCCAAGACCAATATTATTTTTTATTATAAAATCTTTATTTAAGCACCATAATAACAAGCATGATTGTACTTGAGTTTCAGTCATAAACAGAAACCACCCTTTCACCAGTGCAATATTCCTACCACAATTCCTCCTTTCTCCTTCCCACCCCTGCTTATATTGGAGACAGGCATTCTAATTGTCTCACTTATTAGGATTGTCATGATAGTTGTTATTGTAGTTATTTCCCTAACTGCACTCACCACACTTTGTGATGAGCTTCATATTGTGACCCAGTCTTTCTGGCTCTCATCTCTATTGTCTCTGGGCATTATTGCAATAACTGAAAGCATTCCCACTGAGGTCAGACACAGGCAAGGATTTCCATTCACATTCAAAATAGTTTAGACATCTTAGCAATAGGAAACTGGCAAGAGAAGAAAATCAACGCAATAGAAACAGGAAAAGAGGAAGTCAAATCATGTCTATTTGCAGATTATGTTATGTTGAAGAACCTCA
>PVKC010042613.1:0-11923 GCA_004027635.1 Crocidura indochinensis | reverse complement strand
AGAAATGAATCTACTATACAATAGGCACTGTTCTGGAAAACAAAGGTATAGATATGAATAATATAAATCTGTTAGGATGTGCTAATTTAGGGCTGAGGCCCAAGGCTTGTAATCAGTAGGTAAAACTACCTGGCCTACTTGAACAAGTGGACTTATCTACACAGGTCAGAGTCACACCCAGGTTCATGGCCTTCCAAAAAGACAGTTGCTTATCCAGCCATAAGATAATTTTTTTTTTATTAACATAAGCTTTCCTGAGACATCCCTGGCAGGGAAAAGACTGACAATGCCATAGGAAAGAAGCACCTTGGGGGCGCGAGAGATAGCATGGAGGTAAGGGGTTCGCCTTGCATGCAGAAGGATAATGTTTTGAATCCCAGCATCCCATATGGTCCACCGAGCCTGCCAGGAGTGATTTCTGAGTGTAGATCCAGGAGTAACCCCTGAGTGCTGCCGAGTGTGACCCAAAACCCCAAAATAAATAAACAACAAAAAAATAAAAAGCACCTTGAGACTACAAAAGGAATCAGATTAAAGTAGCACAAAATCCCTCATGCCTTGTGGGTGAATATTGCAATCCTGTAGACCTAACCAGTAGTAATCCACTATATAGCCTCTCTCAAGTGGAGTTCAAAGTGGAAATGCTTAGGATGTTCAATGAGTTCAAAGAAACAATAGAACATACAGCCAATAAAATACTAGAGGATAATACTTACCTGACAGGGGAGATACCATGATCACAAAGGTGGTTTTCCCAGGGTGAGGCTTATCCACTGCACTCCGGATGTGCTGACCCCTGCGATTTCCCCAAATGTGGGAAACTCAACTGCATAATTTGTGGTAGTGGGGGACTGTGTTCGTGCTCTCCCTTTAAAAAAGAAATAAGGGGTCGGAGAGATAGCATGGAGGTAAGGCGTTTGCCTTTCATGCAGAAGGTCATCGGTTCGAATCCCTGCGTCCCATATGGTCCCCCATGCCTGCCAGGGCCAATTTCTGAGCATGGAGCCAAGAATAACCCCTGAGCACGGCCGGGTGTGAACCCAAAAACCACCAAATAAATACATAAATAAATAAATAAGAAATAAAAAATACTAGCGGATATGAGAGCAGAAATGAGAAAAAATGCAAACTGAAACGTTAGAACTGAAAAAATTGTTAGGTGAAATGAAAAATCATTGGAAGATCTCACCACCAGAAGACAATATACTAAGAATTGAATCAGTGAGTTTGAGGAGAAGTGCAGAAAACCTCAGACAACAACAAAAGATGGACAAGAGTGTCAAAATAGATGAACAAGTGAAAATAGAACTTTGGGTTAAATTCAACAGAAACAACATAAAAATCACTGAGGACCCATATAGCCAGGAAGAAAACCTCTATGAAGTAACAGTCAAAAAAAATCATTGCCTAAAAGTTCCTAGAGCTAAAAAATGTAGACACCAACATCCTGGCTGCCCAAAGAGTACCAGCTAAAAGATAGCTAAATAAAAACACCTGAAGGCACATCATAATTAGAATGATAAAAATCATAGATAGAGATAAATTACTGAGAGCAGCAAGATCAAAAAAGAAAATTACATTCTTAAGATTTAGCAAAGGAAACTATCTAAGCCTGAAGACAGTGATGGGATCTAGTAAAAACAAACAAGCAAAAACCTCAATGAAATGAATGCCTCTCCAAGAATAATTTACCCAGCCAGACTTTCATTCAGATTTGAAGGGACAGGGGTCCAGGAGATAGCATGGAGGTAAGGCGTTTGCCTTTCATGCAAAAGGTCATCGGTTCGAATCCCAGTGCCCCATATGGTCCCCCGTGCCTGCCAGGAGCAATTTCTGAGCATGGAGCCAGGAGTAACCCCTGAGCGCTGCCGGGTGTGACCCAAAAAAAACCAAAAAACAAAACAAAACAAAACAGATTTGAAGAGACAATACACAACTTCATGGATAAACAGTTCAGAAAATTTGTAGACTTCAAACCACCTTTAAGAGAAGAAATTAAGGGGCCAGGGAGATAGCATGGAGGGAAGGCGTTTGCCTCTCATGCAAAAGGTCATCAGTTCGAATCCTGGTGCCCCATATGGTCCCCCGTGCCTGCCAGGAGCAATTTCTGAGCATGGAGCCAGGAGTAACCCCTGAGCACTGCCGGGCGTGACCCCCCCCAAAAAAAACCAAAAAAAAAAAAAAAAGAGAAGAAATTAAGGGGCTATTTAAGTAAGACAAGATAAAATCCATGAACACACCAAACTTTTATAGAAAGATGAACACACCAAACTTTTATAGAAAGATGACATAAAACACCATGGCAATAATCTCTCTCAATGTCAATAGACTAACTTTATCAAGTAGAAGTCAGAGAGCAGGATCAATTAGAATATTGGACTCAGGAGAGATAGCATGGAAGTAGAGCATTTGCCTTGTATGCAGAAGGATGGTGGTTTGAATCCCGGCATACCATATGGTCCACTGTGCCTGCCAGGAGTGATTTCTGAGCAGATAGCCAGGAGTAACCCCTGAGCACCACTGGGTGTGACTCCAAAACAAAACAAACAAACAGAAAAAGAAAATTGGACTCAGCATTCTTTGACCTAGAAAAAAAATATTTGAACACAGAGCAAACAGAGACCTAAAATCAAAGGCTGGAAAACAATTATTCAAGCAATAAAACCATTCAAAAAGGTTGTCATGGCTATATGAGTGTGAGGAAATAATATTCAGGCCCAAACAGTTATGAGACAGAAGAGACCATTTCTTAATGATCAAGGGACATGAACACCACAAAGGACTCACACTACTAAATATATATGTACATAACGGGGGCTCAGCAAAAATACTTAAAACACCTGACTTGAGGAACTGGAGTAATAACATAACAGATTGGGTATTTATCTTGCATGCAGCTGACCCAGGTTAGGTTCCTGGCATCCCATATGGTCCCCTGAGCACTGCCAGGAGTGAAAGAGCTATATTAAGAAAACTGCTTCAAGAAATAAAAGAGGCCCAGAGGGAGGAGCAGTAGCTCATAGGAAGGTATCTTGACTCTCCAGAGTCTGTTGTGCACCAAGATGGGGATGTGTTAGGACATGGAGGCAGGAAATTCATTGTTCAGCAGAAAGGAAACATTGGTGAAAATACATTTTGAGCATAGTTTATGTTGGCGTTTGGTGCTATCTATGTCCAACCAATTTGTTGTGTAGGCTTCAATTACAAATTACTCATGTGCTTTGGATATACGTAAAAAAAAAAAAAAAAAAAGAAAGAAGAAATGGAAACAATAACATACCTCCTGCTCATGATTAGAAAGATTAACACAATTAAAATGGCAATACTCCTCAAGGCGTTGCACAGATTCAATGCAGTTTCTATAAGGATGCCCAGAACATTTCTCCAAGAAATAGATCAAACATTTCTGAAATTCATATGAAACAATAAACTAAATTGCTAAATAACTTAAATAATCCTTGAGAAAAGAATATGGGGCATCACTTTGCCCAGCTTAAAACAGTACTATAAAGCAGTAGTAATTAAAATGGCATGGAATTGGAATAAAGAAAGACTCTCAGAAAGTTAAGTAGAATTGAATATCCTGAGATATCTGCTCAGGTGTCTAGCAGGGAGGTATGAGATTCATTTATTTTGATTGTAATGTATCAAATCAGGTGTTTTATTTACATTCATAGATATTTTAGTACAACAATGAGGTACCATCTCATGCCACAGAGACTGGCACACATCACAAAGAACAAGAACAATCAGTGCTGGAATGTGGGGAGAAAGGAACTCTCATTCACTGCTGGTAGGAATGCGGTCTAGTCCAGCCCTTATGGAAAACAATATGGAAATTCCTCAAAAACTGGAAACTGAGCTCCCATATGATCTGGCTATTCCACTCCTAGGGATATACCCTAGGAACACAAAACACAACACAAAAAGGCCTTCTGCACACCTATATTCATTGCAGTGCTATTTACAATAGCCAGAACCTGGAAACAACCCAGATGCCCAACAACCGATGAGTGGCTAAAGAAACTGTGATACACTTACACAATGGAATACTATGCAGCTGTCAGAAGAGATGAAGTCATGAAATTTTCCTATACATGGATGGACATGGAAACTATTATGCTGAGTGAAATAAGTCAGAAGGGGAGAGATAGACACAGAATGGTCTCACTTATCTATATATTTATTTGTTTTGGTTTTGGTTTATGGGTCATACCCAGTGATGCTCAGGTTACTCTCCTGGCTATGTGCTCAGAAATTGATCCTGGCTTGGGATGCCGGGGATCAAACTGAGGTTGTCCTGGGTCAGCCACGTGCAAGACAAATGCACTACCTCTGTGCTATGACTCTGGCCCCTCATCTATGGGTTTTAAGAAAAACAAAAGACATTATTGTAATAATACCCAAAGACAATAGAGATGAGGACTGGAAGGCCTGGTCCATGATATGAAGTTTACCACAATGAAATAACTACACTAACAACTATCATGTCAATGGTAGTGAGTGAGAGAAATAGAATGCCTGTCTCAAATACAGGCAGAGGGTAGGGGAAAGAGGTAGAGGGGTAGATAGCATTGGTTGTGGGAAGGTTGCACGGGTGAAGGGGGGTATTCTCTTTTTTATGATTAAAACCCAACAACAGGGGACTGGGTGGTGGCACTGGAGGTAAGGTGCCTGCCTTGCCTGCGCTAACCTAGGACGGACCGCGGTTCGATCCCCCAGTTCCCCATATGGTCCCCCGTGCCTGCCAGGAGCGACTTCTGAGCGCATAGCCAGGAGTAACCCCTGAGCGTCACGGGGTATGGCCCCCCCCAAAAAAAACCCCAACAATAAACATGTTTGCAATCATGCTACATATATATGTTATTATTAAATTAAAAAATAAAGGTGGAAAATAGCACATGACAAGGAATCAGGAAGACATGGGATAGCCATTGTTTGGCAGCAGCAAGGAAAAGGGGGTCTTCAGACCCACAACTGTAAGAAACTAGATTCAGCTTATAACAGAAATGAGCCTAGAAACAGATTTTTTCCCTAGATGCTTTGAATAGAGCTTGGTTAGATCAACATCTTCATTTAAGCCCTGCCTGAAAACCCCAGCTAAGCCCATATCGATTCTGACCTTCTACTGTGAAATAAGTGGCTGTTGGTTTTGGACTTCAGGTTTGTGGTAATTAATTACATAGACTGAAAACAAATATAAATTCACATGACTACACAGCTGGCTTTCATTCTACTGTATGTTTCCTTATTTAGCTTATTTCCTGATTAAATTCCTGAAATGTTTTTCTCCCCACCCAGAGATTGGTAGTACATGTTGATGCCTCCGAGTTCACTCTTCGTAATTGAGTCAGTACTCTATTTTGGGCACCTTCTCACTACAAAAAAAAATCAAAGTTACAGAGCCAGGATCGTGGTTTAAGTGGTAGAGCATGTAACTTGTCAATGAGAGGCAGTGAGTTCTCTCCCTGGTACCACAGGGCCCCCCAGAACCACTACTTGTATCCCTCATGGCCCTGATAACAAGAAGTTAGAGTCAAATATATGGAAATATCAGACCAATGCTGGAGAAATAAACTAAGATGAGGTCTACACTCAGTGCCACAGTTCTCAGGGGGCTCATCTTTCAGGAGGAAGAGAAATAGTCAGAGGCAGAACTCACCTGGAATTCCTCCACACCAGCTACGCAAGTACCGCTCGCCAGTAAAAACCACTGAACTCAAAGTCCCAGAATAAGAGAAACTTGCTCAAGGTTTCTCAACTTGCTCAACTCCAAAGTGGCTGGAAATGAGAAGATGAAGGTTCGAGATCTCCTCTGGTTAGCCCTATACATGATGAAACCCAGGACTGGAGTCTGGGAAACGGGTTTTGAAGGTACAGCTGTGAGATGGTGGGGTCTGACACAAAAGGCAGAAGAAGTTACAATCTTCATGTTTGGGGTATGAGTGATTGTGTGGTTGTTTTGTGCATGGATTGACATATGTATGTCTGTCTGGATTGGTTGCAGACATGGCTCTGCCACACCGCAGACCCTACTCTCTACTCTCTCCTTCCTCCCTCCCTCCCTTTTTTCCTTCCTTCCTTCCTTCCTTCCTTCCTTCCTTCCTTCCTTCCTTCCTTCCTTCCTTCCTTCCTTCCTTCCTTCCTTCCTTCCTTCCTTCCTTCCTTCCTTCCTTTCTTCCTTCCATCAATCAGAAAAACTTTTAGTTTTGATGAAAGAATGATGTGTTTTGAGAAAGAGTCCTGTAAGACTTCCACCCCTAACACCCAGAACCCTGCTCTCCACCTTTGCTGACAAAAACAAATCATTTCTGGAACTAATCCGTTATTTTTGCATTAATGAACTGATGACTTTTCTTGCTGGAAAAACTTTGACTAGGCTTTTAAATCCATGATTTGTTTATTTATTTTGGGAACAAGATTTCATGCATCTTGGAGTATAGATTTCTCTTGATTGGGTGGTTTTGAGTTTCTTTATGTGGAAGCAGGGTCCAGAATGGATGTGCTGCTGGATTGGGGAAAGTTGTTGCTGAGGGTGTTGGACTGGGACAGGGTGTAGGAGTTTGACAGCTATGAAGCCCCACTCCCCATTTGCTCTGCCCTTTCTGTGGGTTTAGGAATGATTTTGTGGGTTTGCGGCTTCCTTGGTAATCAAGGAATCTGCCTAAGTCTACAGATTTGCTTCTGCCTCAGGGATAGGCCTGTTAGGAAGCCTAAAAATGAAGTAAGACCAAAGTAAGTTATACACATGTGTATAAACATCTGTATGTTAGGATAAGCTGGTGTGTGATCGCAGGAATTCTGTGCCTCTCTTTACAATTCCCTACTTCAGTCAGCAAGAAACTTGACACTCTAGTGCTGCAGAGCCTGGAAAGGGGGAAGAAGGGCTTTTGACTTTTTGTTATAAACTTGAGGTGAGGCCTTCAAACCACTGGCATTTCAGGGAGTTTGTTCAGTCTTTACAGGATGAATTTCACAGAGACCATCTCACAGATATATCAGAAAACAGTATATAGGATGTTGGTATTGGGGAAGGGTCCAATATATTCCTTACCTTCTCCTGCCTCCCACAACAAAGCCCAGGAAGTTCAAATTTAGAGTCATATCTTTCACCCCCAGATTCCAGAGTGTCCTAATATCTTTTATTTGCATTTTAAACTCTACTCACTGCTCTCCCAGCAGCACTTTGGAACTCTGCCATGTCATTTGCAAGATGATCTCTGTTCCCCAACTCCCTTCAGAGAGTTCTGTCCCTTTGGTAGGGGCCAGTCTACTCCATTCCTCTCCTCTTTTCCTTACCTGGACATTAGGTGAAGCTAAATGAAGATTCCCAGAATTCCTTTCCCTGTGTGCTTCTGAGGAGTGGGGGCCTCAGAGAGACCCCCAAAGGAATGTTTGTTGGGTAGAAATGAGACAGTTGTTCAGTCATATTGTGGTGGCTCAGTCACATTGTTGCTATGTGTGAAGAGCAGCAAACATGAATGTAATAGCTTCCTTTTTCTGGATTCCCCTTCAGCCCCCTCAAACCTCTGGATGAGGTATATGCAGACATATATATATATATATATATATATATATATATATATATATATATATACACAAAAGAAAAAAAAGATAAGGCCTCCCAAGGCTGTGTTCTTTACACTGACTGTATAGAAAGAGGAAGTACAGTAAATGAAAACAAAACAAAACAATGGGTCCTGTCTTATGCAGCAATTCACACCACAACGTTTAGAAGGAACAAGAACCAATATGGTTCCTCATCAATAGCTCCAGTTGTACATATGGATTTTTTTTAAAAAAAATTATTGAAACCAATGTGAATTTCAAGTCTTTCACAGTTGTATTTCAGGCATATAGCAACAGTGATTTGGACTTTTCCCACCACCAGTGTTGACCTTCTTCCACCATAGATCCTAGCAGGCATCCCATACCTCCACCCTTAGCTCCTTGGACTGCTATTGTAACAGATTCATTCAAAATTATTATTATGCTATATATAAATATTTATATAACCTACTTTCTTTCAAAGTGATTCAAGTTATATGTTTCTATGGAAAAAGTAAGAGCCCCTACCTAGAATTAAGTAAAATTAAAAGAAGAAGAGAAAACAAAACAATAAAGGGGAGTGGAGGGGCAGGTGTGGCTTTTTTTTTTTTTTTTTTGCATAGGCACATCAAACGTTGGGAAGATTAAAAACAACTCCAGTTGTACATATGGATTTTGACCGCCATTAGCTTATATACTTTATGTCTATTATTTTCCCCAACTAATTCATTCTCCCGTGGTCTTCAAATCCAATCCAACCTCAGATAGGAAAACCTCACTCTTGCAGACTTTGCAGAGAAGCCAGTGTCTGCCTTGCTGGAGTCAAAGGCTGGGTAAAGCCCTGTTGTATGTACCACTCCATCTGGAATCCAGTGGTTCTGTCTCTCTGGTTGTATGTTGACTGATACAGACTGTACAATCCCACAGAGTAGGAAGAAAAAGATGCCCAGGCTTTTAAACGTGTTTGGTTATATATAGCACTCTCAAATTGAAGTGTGTCTGAATCACCTGGAAGGCTTGTCCCTGCCCTTCCTCCCACAAATTTGAATTTCTGATTTTCATGTCAGTATTGAGCACTAATTGTTTGCATTTAAATAAGCTCTCAAGTAATCCTGCTCTCCTCTAAGGGAGCTGGTGCCGAGAACCAGCAATGTGGCACAAGGTAAGGGGTTACTGCTGTTAACCATAAGATTCCAGCAGCACTCATCTATGGGTTTAAGAAAAATAAGACATTGAAATAATTTCCAGAGATGAGGGCCAGAAGGACTGGCTCACAATATGAAGCTCATCTCAAAGAGGGGTGAGTGCAGTTAGAGAAATAACTGCACTGACAACCACCATGACAATGGTAGTGAGTGAGAGAAATAGAATGCCTGTCTCGAAAACAGGCAGGGGATGGGGAGAGGAGGGAGATGGGGTTCATTGGTGTTAGGAATGTTGCACTGGTGAAGTGGGGTGTTCTTTTTATGACTGAAACCCAACTACAATCATGTTTATAATCATGGTGTTTAAATAAAGATATTATATTAAAAAGGATTTCCGCAGAAGAAAATGCTACAGTACCTTTCCCTGCAGGTAGCAGGGATCCAGGCAGGATCTTCCTCTGTCTTTTGAGATACATCAGCCTGGATTCAAGCACTAGGCTGGCTGATTCAATGGGATGCAGGCCCTGGTTTCTTGAGCCAGTGTCTTTGGTCATGAGGTAATTGTGCCTCTCAGAATTTTTGGTGGGATGCAGAAATATATGTTCAACTTGCCTGTGATTCTTATATTTCCCTTTATAATGCCATATTTCAGGTTTTAGAGTCAAAAGAAGGCACGAGGTCAGAGATAGTCTCGGAAGTCAGAGAAAATTTCTGCCTCATTTCTTGAGAAATCCTGACTTGGGAAATTTCCTTCGTAGTTCCCATGAGTCTTTGCGCCACAATTAGAAACATCAACTTACAAAAATGTTTAAGTGTTGGAGGAAAGGATCATATGTTATTTACCCATATGGAATGTATACTCTTTGTACAAATCCAAAGACTTTAAAAGCTAGCAGACCTGGTTTCCATTCCCTGAGAAATAATAAGAAGCCAGTTTTAGAGGTTCTCTCTGACATAACCTCTTCCCCATGATAAACAATAAGCCATAAAGGAGAGAAAGCAAGAACCTAAGAGCAAACTTGTCACATAATTTAATGTTTTGGGGGACTGGGGTGCATTAAAGTCAAGAAGAAAACAATAAACTCTTCACCAGCAAAAAGGTACAAGGACCTCAGAGGGCTGGATTGGGATGTCTGGACTTCAAAATCACCAGAAATATATCCCCTTTCAGGCTTTGTCTCAGAACACACTATAACTCTGTGACTTCTTAAATCCGAACTTGCAGTTGTTCCTTCTTCTTTACCTCTGTCCAGATATCGGACAGGTCTTGGATATACTGCTGTATCTATAAAAAAATAATCATGGTTAATCTCATCCAGCCAGAGACCACCCACCCTGAAATAGAATAGGTATTGTATAAAGTGTAAGGACATTTACAAATTTTTTTTTTTTTTTTGGTTTTTGGGCCACACCCAGTGACGCTCAGGGGTTACTCCTGGCTATGCGCTCAGAAGTCACTCCTGGCCTGGGGGACCATATGGGAGCTGGGGGATCGAACCGTGGTCCATCCAAGGCTAGCACAGGCAAGGCAGGCACCTTACCTTCAGCGCCACCGCCCGGCCCCCGGACATTTACAATTTTTAATTTCTTTTTTTTTTTTTAATGTCAGGGAGGGCACAAACTCGCTCTCCCACTACCACAAATTATGCAGTCAAGTTTTCACTCTTGAAGAGCTCAGCACATCTTAAATGCAATAGAGAAGTCTCGCCCTGGGAAAAGTTTTGTGACTATGGTATCTCCCTTGCCACATAAGTACCATGAACTAACTTCTAGAGGAGGCTACTTGCCCTCTTTCAACAGTTATGTAGTTGAAATATCAGACTTTCTACATATGAAGCAATCTCTAGGACTGGAGTGGATACTCATACTGGTTAGAGGTAGTTGGCTCATGTGCAAGGCTGCCAACCTAACATAGGGGATGAGAGAGAAAGGACTGGGAGCGAACACTTGGGACTAGAAGCACTTAATAGACAAGAACCAGCCAGAGTCAGGGCAGACCCGCTCTCCAGCCTTCCACCAATCCTATACTTGAAAATGGATGTTCCTGGCAGTTATCTTGTATCACAAAGAGAATGAATTTATTTTGTTTCCCAGACTCTGAAATGAGGTTAATCAGTACAATAAACTGAACAGAGCTGCCTTAGGAATCTGAAGGTTGAAGTTCCCATCACAGCTCTAGGGAAATCCCTTCATTTTTCTGTATATTTACAAAGGAAAGAGAGAGAAGAGGTTGGCCTACATAGCCTTGAAGATGTCCGTTCTACGGGGCCCGGGAGATAGCATGGAGGCAAGGCGCTTGTCTTTCATGCAAAAGGTCATCGGTTCGAATCCCGTTGCCCCATATGGTCCCCCGTGCCTGCCAGGAGCAATTTCTGAGCATGGAGCCAGGAGTAACTCCTGAGCACTGCCGGGTGTGACCCAAAAACCAAAAAAAAAAAAAAAATGTCCGTTCTAAAAATTAATTCTCCTTTTCAAGAATGCCCTTTGGGATGGTGCTATGCCAACAGTTCCATCTCTCTCAAGAATTCTCTCAGTTGCTAATACTGTTTTACTCAAAATGTGGGAAGTCTATATACCTTTGGTCAGGAATGAGATTATTTTTGGTGGCATACAGTAAGGCTTTGAAACACAGTAAACAGTTATTTCCTTTTCCTTTCAACGGAGAAGATCTCTAGCTGGTTCTAGTATGACCTCAACAATGCCCTAAACTTGCTTATTTCCTTTCCTCCAGCTTCTCCTTTTCCAAAGATACCTTAAGCACAGATCTTCAGTAGTTCACTAGAATTTAATAAGACTATTTAAAAAAAATGAATTTTCTGGTAGATACTTGTTACTTCCAGTGGCAACTTTCCCTTTACTGTAAGGCAAATTTCTCAAAGTACCAAGAACTCTGACAAACACCACCACCTGGGAACGTACTAAACATGGGAGTTCATGAGGGCTTCTCTTGGACCTACTGAGTCAGAGACTTGGGATGGGACTCATTGTACTACTCATCATGTCTAGAAACATCTTGGCCATTAGATCTACTCTATGGCACTTGGCCCATCTCCTACCAGGTCCAACTGTTTGTGTGTGTCCTCCAAGGACACAGAGGTGGTCTCCTTCAGCTGTTTGCTCACAATCTGGAAAAGGTTTAGTGTTGCCATTTTAATGGTGCCAAGCAGAAGAGTCTTCTTGGCTGCAGTATTCTGGATGTGTGCCCAGCGGGACTCCTGGAGAGGGAATAA
>PVKC010042612.1:0-11927 GCA_004027635.1 Crocidura indochinensis | reverse complement strand
AACAAACATTCCCTTAAATATCCCTGAATTAAGACTGTATGTAAAAATAGGTGTTTAGAATAAAATCAGCAAACTTTTATTTGTTTGAGTATTTTACTGAGTGGATTGTGTGCCTTTATAAAAATTATATGTATAAAGTTATAACAAAATGTGCTCTAAATTATATAAATTTATCAAAGCTGATGAAAAGCATATAAAATATTTCTATATAATAAAATTTCTTCCAGTCATACCCAACAATCTCTAAGTATTTTAGTATTACTTATTTAAATTTGTTATGAGAAAATGTTATCCTTGTGAAATATTAGCCTGAATTTAAACAGCCTTAGATCAAAATTCATCAATTAAGATGATCTAAAATGTAAATAATCCAATCATTTTTTCATGCAAACAAAGAAACAGAGGTACAGAGAAGTAATGGATAGCCTATTCAACAGTATTGGTGCTTACTGAGGTTAACATAATTTTTTTGTTCTGAATGTGGGGACCTTACATAGCAGTGCTCAGGAGTTACTACTCCTGGTTTTGTACTTAGGGATCAGTGCTGGTGGGAGCATTATGCAATGCTGGGGAAAAGGACCCAGGTGAGTCTTATGCAAAACAAGTCTCCTACCTACCTCTTGTCATTGAGATTGAGGTAACAAAAGTAACAGAAGAATTCAATAATTTGTTTGCCCATTTTATTTATTACAAAAAACGTCACACATTTCTTAATTTTTGTTTTTTTTGGGCCACACCCATATGATGCTCAGGGATTACTCCTGGCTAAGCGCTCAGAAATTGCCCCTGGCTTGAGGGGACCATATGGGATGCCGGGGGATCAAACCGCGGTCCTTCCTTGGCTAGCTTGCAAGGCAGACACCTTACCTGTAGCGCCACCTCTCCGGCCCCACAATTACATTTCTTAAACAGTTACATAAATTAAATATTATTATATTTCCATAATAAAAATGACAGCATGCTATTGTTAAGATGAGCATCAAATAATTCATCAGCTTAATCTATGTTATGTCAATAGATTTCTTAAATTAAAAAACTTACAGCACAAATTTAGTAATTAAAACATATTTAGGACCTTCTACAAGTATTGTCACTGATGCCACTTTCAAACTATTAAAAGGTAGGAATTGAAAAAAAATAAAAATAAATAAAAAATAAATAAATAAAAAGGTAGGAGTTGGAGAAATAGCACAGAGGATAGGGCACTTTCCTTTTTCATAGCCATATATGTTACATATGTCATATATATTTTTTTAAATCTTTATTTAAGCACCATGATTACAATCATGTTTTTAGTTGGGTTTAAATTATAAACAGAATATCCCTTTTCATGGTGCAGCATTCCCACCACCAATGTCCCCTGCCTCTCCCAAGCCTCTTATATCCAGAACAGTGTCAGGGAGTGATTCCTGAGTACAAAGGCAGGAATAACCCAAACAGTCAAAAGATTGACTAAACTTCTTCACCTAAACATTATACCAATACTTTCTACATTCCTGGTACTATGTTAAGAACTTTACATTAATCAAGTCCTCAGTCTTTGTGCTGAAAGTGAGTTAGAAAAGCAAATCATTTGATCACCTAGTTGGTGTCAGAATTGGGACAGTCTGCCTGACAGTTTGGTTTTGGAACTGGGTTGTACAACAACTTTATGTTAGATTGTTTTCCAAATAAATTGTTTATTAGTCTTTTTAGCAAATAACAAAATTTTTGCATATAATGCACCTTGTTACTTCACCTCACCACCACTAAAGTGCACAAAATTACATAGACTAAGACCATAAATGCCACCATTACAAACGCTTTACTCTGATAATACAAAGAAAACGATTTGGGAGTAGTGCACACTGTTATCTCAACATTGCCAGCAACACTAAAGTGCACAAAATTGCTTTCACCAAATTTATAAGAATTATCACTGTTGTCAACACATTATCATAGTCTAATTGATCGACAAATTTGGCCAGTACAGAGAAATATAAATAATGAATGCCTAGTTAACGTTCAAGCTTGAGTAACATATGTCAGCATTGATATGAGGCTTTTCTTTTTTAGTAGAAAAGAATATTAGATTGAATCCATGCACCGATTACAGTGGAGTATCTATTGCATGAAAGTCTATGTAATCTTACATGCAATGCAAAATCCAGCAAGGACCACTTTGAAACACTTTGAAAAGGTGTTTTTGTTTAAAGAACACTTTTTTTCTCCTTTAAATATTAGCAGATACAAAGAAAATTAAGTGAAACAAATGATATAGTATTCAATTTTTAGAATATAATATTTGCATAAGAGTCCTTTGCAGGCATCAGACACATAGGTATCTTTCAATTATCACCTCAGAGAAAGGCGTGGACTTTGTTATTCTGCCTATATTCTGTTCTTCTCAGCGATCAAGCTGACCAGAAAATAAAAGTACTTCTCTACTTTCTCTATTTCCTAAGTTCTATATTTGTAAAGTACTCTATGACTAGAATCAAAATTAAGGAATGCTAATTTTACTACTAATGAAGCCTACATAACAAGAACTTCTGTTCTTGTTAAGTTTATTATTTATTTATTATTTATTATACTTAATCTATAATTACTTAATAAAATTCTTACTATGCTTAATATACTTATAGCTAAACACTACTCAAGAAAATATGTCATATGCCTAATCTAGTTAAGGAAAACTACTTAATAAATTTCTTACTATTCCTAATATACATAATATACCTCATCACTACTCAAGAAAATATTAATATGCCTAATATATTAAGGGTAACAACTTAATAAAATTCTCATTATGCCTAATATATTTATACCTAATCACTATTCAAACAATATTATATTTAAGAAATCCTTAAGAAATACTTAGTACACCTAATTTACCTATTATAACAAAGCGACTAAATTCTTCATGTACTTAAGCAATACTTAATGCAATCCTTGCTACCCCATAAACTGTAACTTAAATTAGCCTGATTTGATCCTATTTATAGAGGAATATACCATTCAACAGAAATCCCTAGATATAGCCAGGATTTGACTGCATTCGGGCCAGCCTGTGCCCGGACCTGAACCCCTATCTTAACTTCCTTTCCATCAACCTCTTTGAGGTGTTTGATGAATTTACACAGCTTCAGAGCTGGGCCTTTATGCCTATGCATTCAATGAGCACCTCCAACTCCAGCCACATCAGGGCATGCCCATTCATCTTGAGCTTCACTCAGAGATCCACTAGTGCCTTGAGGTGGGGAACCCCTGATATGTTGAGAAAGAGGATCACATCCTGCAAAGACCAGAAAGAGGGTTTAGCAGGGAACTCATGGCGAAGGACACTCAACCAGGTGCCTTCAAAGATGCAGGCGGTGGAACCATGCTGTTAGGTTGCAGAGTCCTCGTTGATCTCAGGCTCTGCGGTGGATTTGGAACCTTCAGCTGCACTGGGGTTGGAGCCACGATGCCAGTTCGCAGAGTCATCGGTGGTCTCAGAATCCGTGGTGGCAGCAGAACCTTCAGCAGCACTGGGGGTGGAGCCACGATGCCAGTTCGCAGAGTCATCGGTGGTCTCAGAATCTGTGGTGGCACTGGAGCCTTCAGGAGCACTGGAGCCATCAGTGCTCGCAGCATAGAAACCCATGAGCGCATCAGAGGCGTCAGTCTGGTTGAGCACAGTGTCCTTGGGGTTGGAGTCTCCAAACTGGTTGATAAAGCCGACTTCTTCCATTGTAACGATGCATTGCTTGCATTTGGGACCTTCCTGGGATTCCTCCTGAGAATCATAGCCCAAGATCTGATTGGCATCAGAGCCCTCAGCCTGGCTGAGCACAGAGTCCTCAGGGTCAGAGTCTCCAAACTGGATGATAAAGTCGCCTTCTTCTGTTGTAACAGTGCATTGTCTGCATTTGGGACCTTCCTGGGATTTCTCCTGAGAAGCAGGGCCCAAGATCTCATTGGCATCAGAGCCCACAGCCTGGTTGTGGACAGTGTCCTCGGGGTCAGAGTCTCCAAACTGGATGACAAAGTCGCCTTCTTCCATTGTAACGATGCATTGTCTGCATCTGGGACCTTCCTGGGATTTCTCCTGAGAAGCAGAGTCCAAGATCTCATTGACATTTTCAGTTGGCTCATCTTCCAGGACAAGGTCATCTTTGGGCAGCAGGAACAGGTGGCACTTCTGGGCATCCACAGAGGCTCCTGCTGAGGTCCCTTCCATGGGTTCCTTGTCCTGGTTCTCTGGTAACCCAGAAAAGTCATTGGCACTGTTATCTTGCTCTTGGATGCCTGACTCTAGTCTGCGTTTTTTGTGCTGAGGAGACATTTGGAAGAATAGGCGGCCCAGGGCATCACTTTGATTTCTATCCAGCACCACCACTGGCATGCCACCTGAGTGCCCACGGTGTAGGTGGCGGCAACGTTTAATCTGGGGTAATTCTGAAAGGGGAGGATGGAAGAATTCTTGGTCCCAGTGCTGCAAGCTGTTGGAATTATTGTCATTCGTTGAGGGCACTGGGTTGTGCCCAGGGACTGGAATCGACGGGATAATGTGACTGTTGGGTGACATTGGGACATAATCCCCACTTCTTCTGGGGTAGGTCGGGCTGTAGCTCACCCGATTTGGGGGATGCATCTGGCCATGCTCCCTGCCTTCCCTGGGCTCATGGGGGCTATTCCCAGTTCTGAGGAGAGCCTCCTGGCTGTATTCAGCATGTGCCTCTTTCAGTAGGGATCTGAGGGCCTCTTCGTTACAGGAAAGGTCCCAGCTACTATCACTGCTTTCGTTGGACAGGCTGGGGCCATCAATGTGATCCTCGTGCAAGGTGTGGGGTTGAACGCTCTGTGGGTAATCAGGCCCCAACCCCAGAAGAGAACCCCCTTGTTGGTCCTGCTCTTTGGGGCTGTGGGAAGACAGCAAGCGGTAGCTATAACGGTGGTCAATCACCACCCCAGCCTCTACCTTTCCTTGATGGGTTGACCCAGCTGGGCCCCCGTGTCTGTGATGGCTGGAGATTTGGGCGGCTGCCGCCTTTCTCTTTCTTGGGGCTTTCTTATTCCTTAATGTCAGATAACGGTATCTTCTGACAGTTTGCCAAGACAGCCAGTGCCACCGCCAGCGATAATAACTTTTCTGAAGGTGGTTAATTTTAGAGATACTGACACTGACAGCATGGAACTGCTGACTGAGCTTTGTGATATTCATCTTAGTATCATGGCACAGCCCCATGAGGTTCTCTATTGCCTTCTGACACTTTTTAGATCTGCCCTTCTTCCTGCCGCCCACATTCTTCCCTCTGCTAATCTTGGTCATCTTGGTCTGCCTGTTGGAGCCTCGTGCGTAATTTCCCCCGAATATTCCTGCGTCCTCTCTCACCAACTCCACAAGTAGGCTCAGTCACTTCAGAGGGATGGGTCTTTGATTCAGTCAATTCCCAAAGGTCAGAGTCTGAGGGGACGCTAGACCGGCTGGAACTTTCCGGCCACAGCGATCTCCGCCCTCAGAGACTAGAAAACCGTTGGACACTGCCTTATAATGCATCTGGGATCTCTAGTCCAGCCACAGCAATCGCCACCCAGATCCACAAGTTGGCTCACTCATTTCAGAGGGCTCGGCCTGAGGGGACGTCTGGGACCTTCCAGGCACAGCGCAGAGCAACTTTATGTTAGATTTTAAATGATCTTAAGAAAAACTATAGACTTATTTTCAAGTTAGTAATGCAAAATTTTGTAAACTATAAGATGACCAATTTATTCAAAAGTTAATTTACTCATATACATTTGTATATAGTTTATGGTTTTAAATATTTAAACAATTTTTGCAATAATATTTTTGAAAGATGGTTTTTTTTGAGATTTGCAATTAATATGCCATGAATATTCATTAATATGAATGGCATGGACAGCATGCCTTCTGACTTTTAATTTCTTCACCACACCTTGAAGTACTTAAGCAACCTCTGGTAATGCACTCAGGAGTCACTTTTTTTTTTTTTGAGTTTGAGGACCATATGGAATTCTTGGGGTCAAACTTGAGTTTGCTGAGTGCAAGGAAAATGCCCTATTTGCTATACTCTCACTTTGCCCTAATCAGAATTTTTTAAATGAAAGCACATGAATTACAAATTTATTCATAGCTGGATTATAGACATACAATGTTCCAGAGCCAGTCTATCACTAGTGTTAACCTCTTCCTAGTTTGACATCTTGACTGGCAGTTTTTAAACCCAACTACAAACATGTTTGTAATCATAGTGCTTAAATAAAGATTTAAAAATAAGTATAAACTAATATTATATTCAAGAAATTTAAAAAACAAACAAAAATACTATTGTCAGTTTTTTTCAATACATTATTTAATTGAGAACTCAAAGTATATTTTTTATTGAACTTTGGACTCTTGCAGATACAAAAATTTATCTGTTTCAATATGTACTCAAAATAAAATGAGTGACATTTCTCATAATTAGAAAACACATTAGAGTGATATATTTTCAATATGGTTTATTTCATTTGTAATTTAATTGAAATAACAATAAAATAGATAAGAATGTTATTTTTAAAAAGTACTTATTTATATCAGTATCAAAGGTAACTTTACAATGCAAAGATAATCTATTCCATTTATCTTCTTTTGTTTACCTATTCTACTGTACTTTTATGTTTAGTACATACTCTAAATTCAAATCTACATACATACAGTTTATAAAGACAAGCTCATAACCTCCATGCAGCATCCTGTATATTTCTTAGCTTTATAAATATATTTAAGCATATTAATTAAAATGAATTTTATAAATCTTACTGTTAACCTATAAAATAATTTCCACTTCAAATATTTTCTTAATGTCAGAAAGTCATTTACTCAGTCATATGTGTATTAATAAGCTGTAATTATAAAGACATTGTTGGACTTATAACTTCATAAGAAGTTACTTCAGTGTTTAGTATTCAACTAGTGAAGTTTAATATTCAAATCCTGAAGAACCGCAAGATCAATGCACCATCAATTAATTTTAATAGCAAGGAGTGCAGAGGAGAAACCAAATAAATAAATAAGTAGGTGTAACAAAGGCTAGATCGTTTATTAAATTTAATTTATGGAGTCATGCTAAATCAGTCAGATATATTACACAATAATTAAAAGTTACCTTTATAAATGAAGTAAATTGGGTATAAATAAAGCAAATAAGTGTTCTAGGACTTTGCAGGTGAGAGACGATTTATATCTTGAAGCAACTTAAAACCTAACCGTCATAAAGAGCAGTGCTCAGAGAGATGCATAGGGAAACTTCCAGATATAAAATTTAAATGAATGCAAGTGCTGCCTTTCCCTTGCATTAAATTCCAAATGATTAACTTAAAGACTTAGCAAAGTTTCTTAAAGTCTAATATATTTTAAATTCTGAGCATAATTAATCAATATTTTTAAAACATAATATTAGTACTTCTTTCATTTAAAACTGAGTAAATAAATTTATAACCTAATAATAAAAATGTCAATAATTCTAGGGAAAATATCATTTTGGAGGTTATAAGTAAGATCTCAAAATATTTGACCCAGGAGTGAACTGACATTTGTAAACAGGTAGTTCTAGGATAGTCTTTAACAAAAGTTATGATTTCACATTCCACACTCTAATTCATTTTGTTTATAACTGAAAAAAAACTTAAGATGTCTTCTTCATCTCTGTGTTAAACTTGGTGCCAGCTTATGTCCTTGGCATGTACTATTAAAGATTAAATGGTTAAAATGATTTTTTAAGGTTTATTTTACTTTTGTTTGTTTGGGGACCACTCTCAGTGATGTGCAAGGCTTATTCCTATGTCTGCTCTTAGGTATTACTCCATGGTGATGGAAACCATGTTGCTTGTTGGGAACTGAACCCAGCATCCCATTTGGTACAGCCTTATTCACTGGACTATCACTATCATTTTATTTTCAAAATTACCATTATTATTGCAATAATATGGTAATTTTATTATTATTGTAATTATAATTTTATTATCATCATACTAATTATCATTACAATTGGTTTTTGAGACACACCCAGGTGTTCTTAGTTTTGTGCTCAGGGATGACACCTGGCAATGCAGGTGTATATATATGTATATATATATATATGTATATATATAAATATAAAATCAGGTAGTGATTCTTCTCTCAATAGTCAAAACCAGCACATTTACTTCTCCAACCCTGCTTCCTTTTTACCTCATTTTTTAAAATATTTTATTTTAACACCTTGATTACATACATAATTGTGTTTGGGTTTCAGTCATGTAAAGAACACCACCCATCACCAGTGCAACGTTCCCATCACCATTGTCCCAAATCTACCTCCTCCCCACCCACCCACCCCACCTGTACTCTAGACAGGCTCTCCATTTCCCTCATACATTCTCATTATTAGGACAGTTCAAAATGTAGTTATTTCTCTAACTAAACTCATCACTATTTGTGGTGAGCTTCATGAGGTGAGCTGGAACTTCTAGCTCTTTTCTCTTTTGTGTTTGATAATTATTATTATTGCAAGAATGTCTTTCATTTTTCTTAAAACCCATAGATGAGTGATACCATTCTGCGTTTTTCTCTCTTATTTCACTCAGCATGATAGATTCCATGTACATCCATGTGTAGGAAAATTTCATGACTTCATCTCTTCTGACAGCTGCATAATATTCCATTGTGTATATGTACCACAGTTTCTTTAGTCATTAGTCTGTTGAAGGGCATCTAGATTTTTTCCAGAGTCTTGCTATGTTTACCTCATTTTTTAACCTAGGCATTATTTATATACTTAGTATGATTTTACCTAGGCATATTCATGTTCAGGTTGTTTCACCCCAGTATAAATTTTAGTGGTTTCTTCTTATGATGATGATTCAGATATGTCTTTCAAATTGATAATTTATACTCATTTTAGAACAAGAGGAAGTCTGGGTCCTATATTATTTTACTATCTATGGAGGAATTTGGGATGTACCATTTCCAATAAAAAACATACAGTAATAATAGCCTCATAATATTTGTATTCCAGTGGTGGAAACAGAATATTAATCGTGATAAAACAACTTTGAGAACCCAACAATAACTAAGATAGGAACAGGCCACATTTAATCTTCCCAAATATCAATCCCATAAGACTATGTTGACACCCTTATTTTATAGATGAGAATAAATTGAATGCCACGTTTAGATTGAAGATCTTTCTGCTAGTTTACTGCTTTGTCTCTTTTCTTGGACAAGTTATTGAATAAGACAGCAAATGAAACAGTAAGAAGTTTGGTTGGTATACACATTAAAAGAGAAAATAAAAATAAGCCAACCATTAATTGCTTTTTCTTGTAGATATTTTTATTTCAAGATTCTAAATATGATCTAAATCTTTTTCTTTCTACCCACACAATGATAAAGGAGAGAGGAAGTGAAAAAAATGATATCAGGGGGAAAATATTGAGGCTTTTTCTCTGAATAGTGGACTCTGTAAACAGGCATGAAACTAGATTGATAGAGGTAAAAGTATTTATCAAGCTAGCTATTCCATTCAATGTTTTCAAAGAACTCATTGTTTTTTAGGGGAGATATAAATACAACAATTTTAAACAATTCTGTGCTAGAAGCACAGAAGCAAGGGTACAGTGTGACTATTAAATTATTTATGTTCAGGGAAGTGTGAATTCAAGGAGCTGAGAACCTATTGCTAAAGGTGGGTATATGGGGTACAAACAGCAGTTAAATGCTGCAGAAGTGAGAGGATGGATAAGTAGGCAGGAGTAGAGGGTAGAGAACAAAGAAGCACAAACAGGTTCAATTCTCCCATCTTGCTGAAATTGGCTCATTTGTGTTCTCCCAACCTCATTCACTGTCATTTGATCATTTCTTGACTCCTTGATTTTTATGAGTTTTATGTTGTTTTTCATTTTCTAGCCCTAGAATAATATAGTAGACTCTCAACAAATGTTTAGTGAAAGAAAGGGAATGCACTTGTATTCTAGATCAATTAAAATTAATTATCAATTAGCAGCAAGATCTGTCCAGGTGGACTAATTCTTTAGAGTGGGATAAAGTTAATTTAAATTATGATTTTTATGTCTACTTACATATCACCAAGACTTTCTACACTGTCTGAAACCATTTGAATTTTCCAAGTGAAATATGAATTTAGTTACTTGGTGTGCTACATTTAAATCTGAAACTGATTGTCATAAAGTTTTTATTTTCTTATAATCATTCATGATGTCTTCTTTTATATATAACCCAGATATATTATCTCAATATAATTCAACACATTAAAATTAGTATAACATTTTTGACCTATCAGAGAGAACAACTCAAATTATGTTCTCTTAATCTTTTCAAAAAAAGCTTGCAGTTTTTATACGAGAGATGATAAAAATAATACTTACCACTACAATATAGCGTGGTCTGTACTGAATGGTTCCAAATAAACCCAAAATAACAACTATTATGTGCAGAAAGTTTCCAAGAATTGGTGCCCACTGGAAGCCAAGGAAGTCAAATATCTGCCTCTCTAAGGCCGAGATCTATAATAAAACAGAGAGAGTCCATTGGCATCTAATTCAACATAATCATAACGTTTTAATCTTTATTTTACAGGTTGAATTGTTTGTATGTTCAGTTTCATCACAATAATGAATATCATCCTCACTAGAATAATGGCAGCTATTTAATACATTCCTTTATGAAATTTTATATCGAAATAACTTTAAGAGTTATAACTTGAAGTACAAATAAACTTTAAACTTATTTGGAGAACCTAGAACTACAGAGATGGCATGATTTTTATAGCAACAAATCTAGGCAGAAATTTTATGATAGCATAAACTGTAATATTAATTCACATTACTTTTATAAAGTAATTGGAAAAATAAAGCATAATTGCATGAATTAATAAATTTTCTAATGCTACACTTTATGCATTTGAGGAAAATATCAAATTTATTATCCAAATCAACATTTCTATATACAGCATAAAATCTCAAATCCTATTTTTATTTATTTTCTTGCGCTATACTTTCATTTATGATAGTTAATAGAATTCTTTCAAATAAAGTATACATCTTCATTTACTCTTGGATTAGTATTTCAATGCAAAACAGAGTTAATTTTTTCTTTTAATCCTTTTTTATTAAGCTACTATTACTACATGAGAATCTTATTAGATTAGATAAAATTATTTTGAAGATTCCAATATAAATTATTAGACTATATTAATTAAACATAACAAAGTTTATTACATTTGTGTCATATATTATTACACTTTAAATCTATTCTAAAATGTAAAATAATAGACATCTAATTTTCTTATGATAAAACTGGTGAATTTAACATCGTCTGGTTACTGCCAATAATGACACTACCATGGATACCTTACATTTACTTCATTCTGCATCTAAAATTTTTATAATTCTACCTGCTGTATTTGGACACAAATATTACATATTGCAAAATTTTTCTTCTTTTAAAAAATTAAAAAATAGCTATGTTAATAAAATGATCCAGCTATTGCCATATTTATGGCACTAGAAACTACAGATCTGAAATGAAAATGTTATCCAAAGCACGCTGCAGGTGCATGCCTGAATAGCTTTAATTTCTTTGAATACAAAGAAATGCTCTCCATCTAGTACACTGAATATGCCTTCATTAATATTCACCTTCAGCAAGCTGACAAGGAAAAGCAAAAAGAGCCATTGCTTGAATACAACCACAGAAGAACAATATTCGTCCTATGAGTATATCCTCATCACCCAGTGATTTGTCATCTTTGCCTACACTCACAACTGGGAAGATACACATAAATAAGAAATAAACATCAACACTGGTTACAACACAAAATAATCAGAGTGATGTAATAAGGCAGAGTCATGTTTTAAATGTCCTATCTCTGATTAACACTCTAATTAGCTCCCAGGAACCTTTT
>PVKC010042611.1:0-11915 GCA_004027635.1 Crocidura indochinensis | reverse complement strand
TGCTTGATCTCCCTAAATGTACAAAAAAAAATGGTCTTCACTTTCTTCCCTTTTTTGTTTGTTTTTCATGAAAATAAATACTATGGGCTGGAGTGATAGTGAAGCAGGTAGGGTGCCCGCCTTGCATGCAGTTTACCTGGGTTCAGTAGTTCTGCAAGCATTACCTTAAAGTGGGAATTTCTATAATCTGTTAAGAGGCTATTTTGGATGCTGGAGCTGTGTACCATGAAAGGGGTGCTTGCCTTGCATGTCTCCTACCCAAGTTTCATTTTCAACATTTCATATGGTACCCCAAGCATAGCCGGGAGAGATTCCTGAGGTCTGCAAGAGCCATAGTAACCCTTGAGCATTGCCAGGTGTGACCTAAAGCAAAAAAACAAACAAACAAAAAAAAAACCTATTTTATTTGCATTGAACAAATATGAATTGGGGTAGAACAGATAACTCCTTTCAGACAACCAAAGGCTAAGTTCTAAAAAGAAGTTATTGGTGTGAGCTCTCCCCTATACTTGACATAATTTTCATACTCTCATAAGATTGTTGTCAGGATCAAATGAAACAATGTCTTGTCTGCTTTGGGAATTTAAATCTCTGCTCAATGTTGATACTCTTTCTGTTTGGTTTAAAATTGCATTCAGATTGCTAACAGACTTCTCAATATTATAGTAGTGATGTTATTGGCTGAGTGATCTACAGTGTCAGGCAGTTGCTTTGCTGAGCCATGAGTAATAACTGAACACCAGTGAAAACCTCTGGTGGACAGGAGGGGGAAGCTTTGTTTCTTCTCTTTTTTACTTTGTTTTTTAAGTTTTGGGCCAAACTCAGCAGCACTCAGGTGTTACTACTGGTTCTATGCTGAGAAATTACTCCTGGCAGTATCAGGAGTGGGGGGTGGGGGAAGAACCATATGGGATACCAGGTGCTGAACCCAGGTCTGTTTTGTGCAAGGCAAACAAATTCCCTACAAATGCTGTTGCTCCAGTCCCAATTTCTTCTCTATTTTTTTTAAAGTAATTTGTTTATTTAAGTGCTACAGTTACAAAACTGTTCATGATTGAGTTTCAGTCATACAGTGTACATCAGTGCACATTTCCTGTCATCAATGACCAATGTCCCCAGTTTCCTTCTTACCCCTCCCCCTCTTGCCTCTGGGCATTTTCACTCTCTCTGTCTCTCTGTCTCTTTCTTATTTTTTCTTTTTCATACTATGGTTTGTCTATTCTTAATAAAGGAATACCATGTATATCACTTGATCCCTTCTCAGCACCCAGTTCTTATCCAGAATGACCAGTTCAGCTATCATTGTCATAGTGGACCCATCTCTACCCTGTCTGCATTCACTTTTCTTTGTGGCAAGCTTCCTACCTGAATTGGCCCTCATCTCTACTGTCTCTGGATATTCTTATCATAGATATTATCTTTTTTTTCCTTATATCTCACAAATGAATGAGATTATTCTATGTCTATCCCTCTTCCTCTGACTCATTTCACTTATAACATAATACTCTCCTTGGATCCTTGTTTTTTGCCTAACTTCAGACATTAACATTTTATTCAGGTCTGCATACAGCCTGTGTTCCAGAAATTACAATAATGCCAGTGAGAAATGCATACTACTACTGATTTAGTGGTCCCAAATCTGTGGCAAACAGGAGTTTCTTAATATGGAGAGATGAGCCCAAGTTCAGTTTTACAAAAAGCTTTGTGGATTGATATGTAACTTTTAGATGAGGCTTCCACAGTCCTTGGTATACATTTATTTCATACAGAACAATTTCACTCTGAGAGAACTTTCCTCCTTTTGTCCCTTAGAAAAGAACTTCAGGTTGAGATGAAGATAGATCCCAATGTATTATGTTTTTTCTGGCATGTGACTTTGGATTTTGGGGAGCACCTAACCCCCGAGTCACGTGGCCAAAAGGAAAGAACAGTTTTAGTTGTTCACATGGCATAGCTAAATTTAGTTTATTCTTAGTGTTTCTTCAAACTGAGTACTATATAATTATCATTCCTTGAACTTTGTGTTTAATTAACTAGCTTATATAACACAAAGTAGACATTTAAAGATCGACTGGCAGGCCCAGTATCCAATCTGGTGAATTTGTTTATAAGTCCCCAAAAATACTGTGAGACCAGATGGGAAATAATTTCAATACATTACAGCTAAAATATCTTTTTCTGAATTATTGTGACAGGTATGTTCTTTCCCAGCTTTAATTCCTAAATCTGGAAATTAGACTGCCTTTAATACTTTGTCCCCTCTAATGAAGCCCCGATATTTTTCCAATTTTGTTTTGGTTGGCAGTGCTCAGAGATTACTCCTGGCTCTGCACTCAGAAATTGCTTGTGACAGACTAAGTGAATCATAAAATACTGGGGATTAAACTTGGGTTGGCTGCAGACAAGGCAAGCTCTTACTTATTGTACATCTCTCAGACCCCTTTTCCAAGTTCTTCTAACCTGAAGTATTCCCAAAAGTCATGCTGGAAAAGCTTCACCTTTTTTATTTTAAAGAGAGATAGAGAAGCGGTATAATATTCCTCAGCCTGTCTTCCATATGGATGCTTGACAAACTGATTATTTTTGACATTTATAAGCAAATCCCCCAGTGACATCAGTCCCAGAACTGGGCATGTGTGATACTCTTTTAGTTACAGTATTGCAAAGCATGATGCCTAAAAGGAATAAAGGATCTGCTATCAAGGTAGGCTGGAGACAGAGGGAAACTGGACATTGATGGAGAGGAGTGGACACTGGTGAAGGGATGGGTGTTGGAATATTGTATGACTGAAACTTGATCATGAACAACTTTGTAACTTTGGATCTCGAGGTGATTTAATTTAAAATAATAAAATAAAATTTCTACAATTCAAAATATATATAGCCCTTTTTTCTTAGAGTAAATGCATTTTTAGCCTTTTAGTGCCCCTACATTGTTTTCTGTTGATATTTTGTCAGATAAAAATGTTCTAAACTCCAGCTCCTTTTATCATGTAAGATGGTGACTGTTTCCTTAGAGAGAAGCTATTTTAACCTTCTAAGATGAGGTCACCATCTCCAGAGAGACTTGTCTTCAGGCAAGCATTAGCTAATGGAGGTGAGGTAATGTTATATGTGTCAATTTTGAGTCAGTCTGTTGAGAATTAGAGCTTTGCTCCCAAGAGTGTGAATTTGGGTTTTCATGTGGAAAAAGCAGATGGAGATAAGTAGAGAGCAAATGTGCGTGGTCTGATGCTATGTGGATCTTATTTGCCTATGAATTTATAATAGCTTATGAAGTTCATCTATTGCAATACGTACTAATCAGATACTAATAATGACAGAAACAAAATAGAGTATTTGTTCTTTATCAAATATGGTACCTTATTTTAAAATCTATCTTAAAAGAATTAGTGTTTTAAATCTTTTTACTGAAATAGTCTGTCTCATGTTTGAGATCATAAATAACCACTTGTATTAAGACTATTTTATCAGGAACTTTTTTTTTTTTTTTGGTCTTCAGCCTTGCTCATGGGTTACTCCTGGCTTTGTGCTCAGAAATTACTCTTGGCAGGCTGGGGAACCATTTGGGATACTGGGGCTTGACTCGGGCTGGCCACATTCAAGGCAAGTAGCCTACCCATTTTACTGTCACTCTGGCCCCTGTCTGAAACTTTTTTAACAAATGAGTTAAGGTTGTTTTAATGGTCAGAAAGATTTAACAGTCAGAAAGAAAATGACTTCTTTTATTTTTATATATTTGTGTATTTTTATTAAATCATTCTTAGATGTAGAATTAAACTGAGTTTCCTTCCAATGATGTTTTAACACCCATCCCTTCATCAGTGTTCATTTTCTGCCACCAAGTTCTCAAGTTACCCCTCCCTCCACCCCCAGCCTGCCTCTATGGCAGATACTTTTTTCTCTCTCTTTCTTGCTTTTTTTTTCTTTTGAAATGACTTTTAAAAGTATCTAGAATAGTCAATGAAGTCTTATATTGGCATCCAAGAAGCCAAATGTTTTTAATGTTTTAATTTTTCAGAGGTTGTAATATATTATCAATATATGGCCATTAAGCATCTTATTAACACACATTTATTTGCTGTGTTTTCAAGATTATTTGCCCTGGACTGTTTCTCAGTCAGATTAATCATAGTCTTGTTTAGCCACAAACTGATTTTCTTGTTTTGATTTGGTTTGGTTTTTGAGCCATACCCAGCTGCTCAGAAATCACTCCTGACAGACCTTGGAGGACTATATGGAATACCACGGATTGAACCCATTCACTGCATGCAAGGCAAACACCCTACCTGTTGTGCTATCACTCCGACCCCAAAATCTATTATTTTGACTTATGGTCTACTTGGAGACTTGTAGAGTTGGAGGCAAGATCTGTGGTGCTTCTGGCTCAAGGCAGTTTGAGATTTCCCTATAACTGCTGAAAATGTTCATTTATGAATGAACCACATCCCACCCCCAAAATAAAGGAAAGTAGAAAAAGACAGTCAGATATTCAAACATGAATTGAGCAGTCATAGAAGAACTGTACTTTAATGGTAGTCAGGGGAACAGTCCTATTTTTATCGCTTTGAGTCTTAGGTATTTTCTGACTTGGGGATTTTGGGGGTGGGGTGGGGCACTACTCAGGGTGTATCATGCCTGGCGGTGCTCACGGGACCATAAAGAAGGCAAAGCAAGGTCCCTGCTCAATCTATTATCAGTCTGGCTGCTGTAGTTATGTTTTAGTGTAGTTATGTTTTAATTGGAGTTTTAAACTAGCTTAGAGGCTGAAAAAAGTTGTATTGTCCCTACCCCACAGATAGTCTAATAAGTAAGTTGCTTACCTGATTTGATCCCTCGCATCTCATATGGTTCTCTAAGCCTGACAGAAGTGATTCCTGAGAGCAAAGCTAGAAGTAACCCCTGAAAACTGCAAAGTATGGCCCCCAAAAATAAAACATTTTGTTTTTGTCCCCTGCACTGCATATCATCCCACAGTGCTGCAGCCCTGGAGACCCTATGAACATCAGCCATGGTGTGGCCTGGGAATTTTCTGTACTACCCACTGTGCTTTTGCTCTGGCCCCAGTTTTTTCTATTCTCAAGCTGATCTAGAAGTGCATGAAGTAGTGCAGTTCAGTGTAAGGGCCTCAAACTTTTTAAACAGGGGCCCAGTTCACTGTCCCTCAGACCATTGGAGGGCCAGACTATAGTAAAAACAAAAATTCCGAACAAATTCCTATGCACACTGCATACATCTTATTTTGATGTGAAGAAACAAAATGGGAACAAATACAATATGTAGTTTGAGGACCACTGGCCTAGGTTATAGTATTATCCCTCAAGGGAGCACTGGCAATCCCCCTTCCTGTGAAAATTCTAGATGAACTATTTGGAGTCATGATCATGGGAATAATTAATGCCTGCCATGCTGTGGTTTTACAATGACTTTTTAAAAATTAATCTGTTTTCTTTATATTCTAGTTCATAAAAGCATCCATGGAAAACTCTGAGATCTCAGTGGATTCCAAGTCCATAAAAAATTCAGAAATGTGAGTATTTTAGTGTACTCTGACATACCAGAGAGGGTATGTGTGGTCTGTACTTTTAGAAGGAAGACAGAGATTATGGGCACTCTAGATTGCAGAGACCAGGAGTTCCTCTTGCCTTCTGAGCTTTGGTTACTAATCTTCCAAATGTGGGGAAAGGCTGGTTCTGCACATGACCCTAGTTTAAAACCATCCTGCCTAGATGTAGGATGTACTAGCGCTGGAATAATAGTACAGCAGGTAAGGCACTTGTTTTGCATTTGGCTGACCCATTTCAATCCCCTGCACCCAATTTAGTCCCCTGAGCCTTCTTAGAATGATTTCTAAGTGTAGAGCTAGGTATAAGCCATGAGCCTGACCAAATATGGCCCAAAAATCAAGCCAAAAAACAAAGCTCCTTCCTGGCAGCAAAAGAGGAGATTACAGGAGCACAGGTGACCCTTTCCAGGTTGCTCAGCGGATGAGACATTTCAACTCTTAAAATGATTGACACATTTTTTTATACATATCACAATGAGTTGCATGGTATCTTAAAACAAATTTAGAGCTGTTATGACCCTGCAAAACATGATCCTCATGTTCTGGACTGTTTGATTTTTGCCCTTTAAAAGTGTCACATGCGGGGCCTGGGAGATAGCATGGAGGTAAGGCGTTTGCCTTTCATGCAAAAGGTCATCGGTTCGAATCCCGGTGCCCCATATGGTCCCCCATGCCTGCCAGGAGCAATTTCTGAGCCTGGAGCCAGGAGTAACCCCTGAGCACTGCCGGGTGTGACCCAAAAACCAAAAAAAAAAAAAAAAGTCACATGCATACAATACACACACCCCTACACTTGTCATGCTGTTCTTCCATCTACCACCTAGGGACACAACACTACATGGGGCTCTAAGGCAAGTAAGCCCTGTCACCTTCAACAAATCACTCAACTTTTAGAGTATGATTTTCTTTCTTTTATCCTGACTTTTGGTTCTACACTATACCCAATGGTGCATAGGGTCTACATCTGGCACTGCACTCAGGGATCACTCTTGGCAGGCTGGGGGACCATAAGGGGAATCAGAGATCAAATGTGGGTGAGTGTAATGTAAGGCAAGTGTCCTCTTGCTATACTGTTCCTCCAGCCCCTTAAGTGAGAACTTCTGGTCATCTTTTCTCTTTGTTTGAATTTCTTCTCCATGAGTTACAAAGCTATTAAAACAGAGGTTAGGCACTTAGGGGTCCTACTTTAAATCTAAGACCAAGTGATCCAAGTTCCCCCCACCCAATCCTTCTTCATCCTACCTCCTAAGTAAGTTTTTCTTTCATTTGCTTATAAGGGTCTCATTTTCTTATTTTTCTTTTTTTTTAATTTTGGGCCATAACTGATTCTTAGAGATTTACTCCTGGTTCTGCAGTCAGAAATTACTCCTAATGGAGGCCGGAATGGTGGTGCAGCAGTAGGGCGTTTGTCTTGCATGTGCCTATTGGTTCGATCCTCAGGCATCCCAAATGGTCCCCCAAGTCAGGAGCGATTTCTGAGTGCAAAGTCAAAAGTGACCCCTGAACGTCACCAGGTATGGTCCAAAAAACGAGAGAGAGAGAGAGAGAGAGAGAGAGAGAGAGAGAGAGAGAGAGAGAGAGAGAGAGAGAGAGAGAGGGTGGGAGAGAGAGAGAAGAGAAGAGAGAGAGAAGCAAGAGAGAGAGAAGATTGGTTTGCTCCTAATGGTATTCAGGAATCCATAGAGGGAACTAGGGAATCTATCCCAGGACAGCTGCATGCAAAGCAGACATCTTATCTTCTGTACTATCCCTTTGACCCCTAGGTTCTGATTTGCTTATCTGTAAAATATGGAGTTTTTCATATCTAGCTAAATATAATAGCTCATTTCTGACCTTCTCCCAGCCATGATTTTAGAATAGAATGGAAAGTGAAGTGCCTAAGGTACTGTTTGTGAGCACATTAACTTTCATCTATTTGGTTGATCCTGGATTTAGAGCCAGGCCTGCACTATATTGTGTGTCAGGTATTATTGGAACACCCAAATACATTTTTTGTGTATTGTCCTAGGCAGCTTTCACTTACAGAAAGGCAAGAATTATACCAGACTAATCCTTTAAGGAAGTTTACTAGGCTGAAGAAATAGTATAGGGGTAAGGTGTTTGCCTTGCATGTAACCAACCCTAATTTGTTTTTATGACCCCTTTAGTACCACTGAGTGTTGCTCAAAGCAAAACAAAACAAAGAAAGTTTACGGATAAAAATTAAAAGTTGATTTAAAGAAAGAAAAGCAGTTTTACTTGGCTAAAGAGATAGTACAGCAGGTCAGACACTACTTAGTTTGCATGTAGCCAACCCATTTTCAACCTCCAGCACTGTATATGGTCCTGTCCCGTCCCCAACACACTCCCTGCCCCAGCACCACCAGGAATCATTTTGAGCTCATAGCGAAAAGCAAGCCCTGGGCATGGTAGTATATAGCCAAAAAAACAAAGGTTATTGTGGGGATGGAGGGAGAGTACAGCTGGTAGGGTACTTGGATGCTGTTGGTCTGATTCCTAGAATCCCACAGGGTCTCTGGACCATGGCCAAAAGAAATCCCTGAGCATTGCTAGGTGTGGCCAAATAAAAAAAGTTTATTGACACCTTGATCTATGTCTATGTTAATCTTTAAAATAATCTTTAAATAGGGGCCAGAGAGGTAGCACAGAGGTAGGGCATTTACCTTGCATGCAGAAGGAAGGCTGGCATCCTATGTGGTCCTCCGAGCCTGCCAGGAGTGATTTCTGAGCATAGAGCCAGGAGTAACCCCTGAGCACCACCGGGTGTGACCCAAAAACAAAAATAAAATAATTTTTAAATAATAAGAAATGCAATGCGTTCTGTGAAATTATTAATAAAATTTAGAGGAATACATAAAATGTAAAAAATCTGATGAAGTACAGGATGCTTTCAGCTTTGATATTATAGCAGAGGAGCAAGTATCAACACATTTCCCCTGTGAAGTAAGTACATGTGAAATTTAAGGGAGGAGAACCCGAATCACATTAATTTGTGGAACACATTCATTTCTGGTAGCATAAGTAAGTCCATGTTAACTGTTCCTTGCTACAAAGTTGGGTTACTGTATTAATGATAAGCATAATGAGTCATTTCTCCCTTTGATTTCCAAACAGAAAGATCATACATGGCAGCAAATCGGTGGACTCTGGAATATCCCTGGACAATAGTTACAAAATGGATTATCCTGAAATGGGCGTGTGTTTAATAATTAATAATAAAAACTTTAAGTATAATGGTATGTATCAATGCATAATCCTTACTGCTTTTTAAGTATTTGTACCATTTATATTTGGAATAATATGAAAATAATAGTATAGATTTTTATGTTCTTGCTTAAACACTAATTGGAATAGTGAATATGTGAGGTAAAGATAGTCATAGGAGTGTGGTTTGTTTTGGTTTTGTTTTTTTGGGCTAGACCCAAGAATAGTCAGGGCTTACACCTAGCACTGCACTCAAGGATTACTTCTGGCAAGTTCAGGGTACCATAGGAGGTGCCAGTGATAGAAGATGGGTCTGCTGCATGCAAGACAAAACTCGAGCTGCTGTATTGTCTCTCTGGCCTCCAAGGAAGAGTTTGGAGCTGATATACAGGTCCTCTAATACAGCCATCCCAAAACCCTTTTCCATTCCCCTTTTCCAACATCTCCCCTCTCTGGGATTTTGTCTCCTCTGCTCTCTCTGTTGGGCTTCCCTATCCTTTGCTTTCTATCCTTCTTCCTCATTATGCCAATGGAGGTGCTCAACAAACAATAAACAGCAGTATTTTCCCCTATTAGGAATTCTACAGGGATGATCACATATATTATCTCATTTGATTGTTACAACAAACTTGAAAAGTAACAGTCAGATTCTACAAAGTTAAAATCCTCTCCTAAAGAGGGCCAGAGAGATAGTACAGCAGGTAACTCAATTGCCTTGCATGGGCGACTCCACGTTTAAATGCCATCACCCTGTCTGATCTAGCTAACTGCCAGGAGTGATCCTTGAACTCATCAGGAGTAAACCCTGAATGCAGAACCAGAAGGAAACCTGAGCACCTCTGGATGTGACCTCAAAACAAAACCTGGCCAAGAGACATAGTATGTAGACTGCAGGGTAGAGAGTGGGTGTGATAGAGCATGTGGTGCCAGACATGAAATATTTGTTTTCCATATTTTCTCCCAAAGCTTTATTTTATAATATGCAAGCAATATTGTATCTTGCTTGTTCTACTTAATATAATATATGCATTTAATGAGGTTGCTAGATTAAAAAATTTGTATCCAAGTTTTATGATTTAATTTATATCTTTACTCCTTTTTTAACTTATGTTATCATAATTCTTTGAATTGTTATATTAGGCATATTAGAATTAATTTATAGAGGGGGCCGGGCAGTGGCGCTGCAGGTAAGGTGCCTGCCTTGCCTGCACTAACCTTGGACGGACCGCGGTTGGATCCCCCAGTTCCCCATATGGTCCCCCGTGCCTGCCAGGAGCGACTTCTGAGCAAATAGCCAGGAGTAATCCCCTGAGCATCACCGGGTGTGGCCCAAAAACCAAAAAAAAAAGACACTAGCTGTAGCAGATCCAATTTAAGAGGCTATTTCCAAAGCAGTGTTGAAAAAGGGAGAAATCAGGGGGTCAACGCATTAGACTGTGGAAAGGCACTCACCTTCCATAGATTTCATCTCTAGTACCTCATGGTCCCAGAGGATTCATTGCTAATAGTAATCCTTGAACACATATCCAGAAAATAGCCTGTGACCATCCCCATGTGGTCCAAATACTGAAAAGGAGACCAGGATGATGGTACAGCAGACATGACTCTAGCCTGACATGCAGATGGCCCAGTTTCAGTCCCTAAGGACCCTGAGCCCCATCTGGAGTTATCTCTGAGCATAGAGCCAGAACTAAGTCCTGAGTACTGCCCCCAAAAAGCAGGGTGGATGTGAAAGAAAGAAGCTAGATTACCCTCAAAAGTCAGCACCATTTGCTCTTGTTAAGGAGCAAGAAAAGAAGTGAGAAGTGAGTGGCTGAATCTAAATGGTACCTTTTTCCTTTCTGCATTTAAGTATAAACTGAGATAGCTCTTTAACCTTTCATTATTCTACACATTACAAGCCATAAATACCTTTTTCCTGTAGAATATTTTATTGTGAACTGTGGTTTTATTCTTTATTATTATTAAATATGCCATTCCATTCTTTTCCTCCAATTATACATATATCAACTTTAATCTCCCATGTTGCCTCTTAACTTCTTACTACAGTCTGACCATCTGTTTCCTGTTGGGTAACAGACTGCCTAACAAGCACAGCCAGTCCTTTACAGCTAGCTGCCCGGTGTCTTGTCTTGGACCTTTTCCATGCCAGAGCTTTGATGTGCTTATTTTAAATTCACAAAAATAATATAGATCCATAAAAGACTTTTTAGAGATCACAAATGAGAAAAAAGAAAATTTGGGCCTGGAGAGATAGCACAGTGGCATTTGCCTTGCAAGCAGCTGATCCAGGACCAAAGGTGGTTGGTTCGAATCCCGGTGTCCCATATGGTCCCCCGTGCCTGCCAGGAGCTATTTCTGAGCAGACAGCCAGGAGTAACCCCTGAGCACTGCCGGGTGTGACCCAAAAACAAAAACAAAAAAAAAAAAAAAAAAAAGAAAATTTAACACTTACTACAGTTTCTAGGCCTATCAGTATTTTGAACATAGAGACATTTGGTCTTTTTTGTTGTTGTTGTTGTTGTTCATAGGTGTTAAATGTGTTTAGTTCTAAGCTGCATATTTTATTTCAGGGCCACGTGTGGCGATGCTCTGGGCTTACTCCAGGCTCTGCACGCAGAAATTACTCATGGTACTCCTAGGAAAGAGTGGTGCCTATATGGTGCTGGGATTCAAGCCCAGATTACCCATGTGCAAGGCAAACATCATACCCACTGCACTATCACTCCAACCACCCCCACCCAGATACATTTTTAAATCCCAGTGCATTATACAGTCAATCTGCTCGTTTCCACACTTATTAGAAGACCCTCTAATAGAGTAAAGACCATCCAAGAAATACTGAATTTTCATGTTATATGCCCCCAATTTATACAGATGAAGCCAGTCATCTGTGACAGTTCTCATGTGATATGTGAAAGTTGGAGGTACCCATAGAAGAATGCCTAATGAACATTACTAAAGTGATGCTTTGGTGTTTGTTCATTCTTTCTGGAAAAAATAATATGAAAGCCAGAGAGATAGTACAATGGGTACGGTACTAGCCTTGCACAAGGCTGTCCTAGATTGGATTTCATATATAGTCTTACAAGAAATACCAGCAGTAATCCCTGAACACCACCAGGTGTAGCCCACCAAAAATAAA
>PVKC010042610.1:0-11812 GCA_004027635.1 Crocidura indochinensis | reverse complement strand
GGGCATCTAGATTGTTTCCAGAGTCTTGCTATGGTAAATAGTGCTACAATGAATATAGGTGTAAGAAAGGGGTTTTTGTATTGTATTTTTGTGTTCCTAGGGTATATTCCTAGGAGTGGTATAGCTGGATCGTATGGGAGTTCGATTTCCAGTTTCTGGAGGAATCTCCATATCGCTTTCCATAAAGGTTGAACTACACGGCATTTTTTCATATTCCTCTATCAGAGGTGATTATGCAAGGGATGCCAAGTTCAAGTTGTCTAAAGATCCACAGCACTCAATGTGCATTGATAAAGTCTGATTGGCATCCTTTTTGTCTAGAAAATAAGCTTTAATAAATGCTACCCTATTTCAAGATTAGCATGGAAAAGATTTTCTACAATAATCTAATTGCATGATTTTTTTAACTATAGTTTAGAATTCCTAAAATTTATTTTAAATTATACTTGGGCAAGAACAGAGCAACATTGCATATATAGTAGTTAACTGCAGATACTTTTTAAAATTGCTACTCCCTAATGCCTTTAATTCTATTGTATATATTCTTGTGTGTTCTACTCATTGACCATATTAGGCATCCCAGAAGGAAATCAATGAAACACAAAGGGATTCTGAGTTAGTTTTTAATCAATATTGTAGAAGCATTTAACCATCTAGTTAATTCAAGTATCATTTTTGTTGGCTTCATGCAACTTTTTGCTGACAGGCATAATAGTTTTCCAGTTTCATGTAGATTTTCCTCTTTTACTTTGAAAATGTAGCTATCACAAAACAAAAAATGCAATTTTGAAAACATAGGTAACATTACAATGGCATTGACATTTCAGGCACTGATGGACAAAATTATTGCACTTCACTACACCACCTCACCTTCACAATGCCAAGACCTTCCACCATTATATACCTAATCAAGTGCTTTTTCCATAGAGACAAAGACTGAGGCTAAATGTGTGAGATTCCAAGTTCATTAACAGCAGTGATAGAATCAAAACATAGTGTTCTGCTGGCAATCCACTGCACCACAAATTATCTTCTAGGCAGTGCCAGGAGTGCTCCCCAAGTCCAGGGTCTCAAGTAACCTCTGAGTACAACTGGATGTGACACTGGAGTAAAGTTTGAGCACAGCTGGACTCCTCCAAAAATATTCCAGACATATCTCAACCCCTTCCAGAAATAATTTCCAGGGTTTCATTTATAATCTATGAACACAAAGAACCAGACAGGATTAAAGTATAGCATAACTTTTAAAGTAGTCCAATAAAATTAACTAAAGTAATATCAATGACTGAATCAATGAGTGATTCTACTTAGTGTAGAATAAACACAGCAATTTTATTTGAGAAGAAATTAAATCCAAAATTTTCCAACATGAATTTTCCTATCCAGTAGAACAGTCCTATTTTCACAAACTGTTATTATCATTAAGAGACAAAACCTTAACCACCATTGACAACTCAGACACTGTATCTACCAGCAACAATTTAAGAGAATACCACTATTTTAATCTCCCTGTCTAGTCAAGCAGCCTAAGGCACTACTATCTCTAATGCCAATCCAGCCTCACTGGGAGATCTATGACATTTCTCTGAGGAGAACCAACACTTTTCAGTAATTTAGTCTTGACAACCAACCACAGATTTTAAAAGAGTAACAATGCAATAACTTTCAGAAAATAAGGCCAGGTTTCTTGCTTTCCTGCTTGAAGCAGGAAAGAAAGGCCCCAGTGAATATAATATCTTCTAGGCTCATCACCAGGTAGGTTGTCTCTACCCACTAAGGGTGGAACCAAAGGAAAGCATCCACTACACTTTGCTTCTTGGCTACACACATCTTCTAGCTCATGAACCCCACTACAACACACAGTAAAAACCACACTATGGGGCCCGGGAAATAGCATGGAGGTAAGGCATTTACCTTTCATGCAAAAGGTCATTGGTTCGAATCCTGGTGCCCCATATGGTCCCCTGTGCCTGCCAGGAGCAATTTCTGAGCATGGAACCAGGAGTAACCCCTGAGCACTGCCGGGTGTGACCCAAAAACCAAAAACAAAAAATCCACACTACAAGTGTGTCAATGGGGAAACAATGCAGAATAATGTCATGCAGAGAGAATGAATATGGCAGCTCTGGTGACTCGAAAAGTACCAGCCAACTAAGTTAGCCTTTAAGATAAGGAGTTTAGAGAAGAAATATGTAGGATATTCATAGAATTCAAAGAAAGCATATAGCAAGCTAAACAGACCAGAAAGATATCGATCAGAAAACTTCAAACTGAAGTAACAGGACTGAAAAAAAAATGATATATGAGATGAAAACTTCAATGGAAAGCCTCTTCAACAGAGTAAGAGCAGCTGAGAATAGAATCATTGAGCTTGAAGATTAGATGCAGAATATCTGTATACAACAGAAAAGATTGGCAAAGAAACTTAAAATAAATGGAAAAAATCCTCAAAGAATGTGAACAGATGAAAATAGAAGTCTTTGGTAAACTCAGTATAAACAACATAAAAATCATTGAAATCCCAGAGATCCAGGAAGAATCAACAGTCAAGGACATCATTACAGAGAAACTCCCAGAGCTAAAAACTACATGCAACCAAATCTTGCATTTCAGAAGAATACCATCTAAAAGAGTCCCAAAGAAAAGCACCAAAGACACATCCTAGCCACAACGAATAATGCCTCAGATAGGGATACAATACTGAAAGCAGCAAGTTCAAAAAGGAAAATTACAGTCAAAGGAACATCCTTAAGATTTAAGACCTGTCACAAGAAACCCTCAAGACCAGAAGGCAGTGGTAGAATATAGGGCAAAGTTAAATGAATTGAATGCTTCACCTAGAATACTGCACCCAGCCAGAGTCACATTCAGGTTTGAAGGATATCTACATACCTTCACTAATAAACAGCAGCTCAGAAACTTTACAGACTCAAAACCAGCCTTAATAGAAAAACTTAAAGGTTGCTTTAAGACAAGGCAGATCAAAAGACACACCAAACTTTTACACAAAGATGGAACTAAATCCCATGACAATTATGTCTCTTAAAGTCAATGGCAAAATGGATCAAAAAGCTGAATCCAACTTTCTACTGCCTACAAAAAAAAACACATCTGAATAGTCAAAACAAACATAGACTCAAAATCAAAGGTTGGAGGACAGTCATCCAATTAAACAACTCCTTAACAAAGCTGGAGTGGCCATAGTAATATCAGATGACACAGAGTTTAGATTCAGAAAAGTTAGAAGAGACAATTATGGACAATTCCTAATAATCAAGGAGTACATACAACAGGAAGAAATCACACTCCTCAACATACTTGAACCAATCAGGGACCAGCAAAATATTTTTTGTCCCCCAGTTCACAATACAGACCAGGCAAAGAGCATTTACTGTGCCTCCTCTTTCTATAGTCAGTGTAAAGAACACAGCCTGTGGTAAGAATTGGGATGCCTTATCTTTCTTTTCTTTTTGATTTTTTAAATATATATATATTTAAAAAAATATATATATATATATAATCCTTCACCAGTACAACATTCCCATGACCAATATCCCAAGTGTCCTTCCTCCCCACCTGACACAGGCCTGTACTCTAGACAGGCTTTCTACTTCCCTTATTCAGTCATATTTTGTTATGATAGTCCTCAGTGTAATTATTTCTGTGACTGAACTAAACGATCCCTGTGGTGAACTTCATGTCAGGAGCTAAACCCTCCAGTCCTCCTTTGTCTCTGAGAATCATTACACAAATGATAATAATATAATTTAATACAAATGTTGACAACTCTGAAAAAAGACATAAATAGCAATACAATAATAGTGGGAGACCTCAACATTGCTCTGTCACCCATTGATAGGTCAACGAGGGTAAAACCCAACAGGAATATATTAGCTCTGAAAAGAGAAATGGAAGAAAGTGGACTAGTATATATATATATATATACATGATACTCCATCCCCAGAAAACTGGATACACATTCTTCTCCAATGCACATGGGACATACTCCAGGATAGACCACATGCTGGCCCATAAAAACATACCTTCATAAAATCAAGATGATAGAAATCATGCAGACTATCTTATCAGATCACAAGGCACTGAAATTAGAAGTGAACTATAGAGGGACACAGAAGAAAAACTTTAAACCTGAAAATTAAACAGCTCACTACTGAACAACCTGTGGGTCAGAGATGAAATCAAAAAGGAAATTAAAAGTTACCTAGAGGGGCTGGACTGATAGTGCAGTTTTAGGACTTTGCCTTACATGCAGGAAGGACCTGGGTTCAATCCCCCACATCCCATATAGTCCCCCAAACCAGAAGTGATTTATCATCACATAGCCAGAACTTATAGGGTGTGGCCCCAAAACAAAACAAAAACATACCTAGAAATAAATGTCAATGAAGACACAAATTATCATAATTTATGGGGCGCAGCAAAAGCAGTACTGAGGAAAATTAAAGCGTTGCAAGCACACATCAGAAACAAAAAGGAGACTACATAAGTAATTTAATGATACAGCTTATAAAATTAGAGAATTATCAACAAAATGAACGTAAAATAAGTAGCAGAAGGAAATAACAAAGCTTAGAGCAGAAATGAATGAATTTGAAACTCACAAAAATAAAATTCCGAAAGATCAATGAAAGTAAAAGTTGGTTTTTTTAAAAATAAACAAGATTGATAAACCACTAGCAAAACTCACAAAGGGAGAGAGAGAAACTTAAAGAACTGAATTAGAAATGAAAAGGGGAGATCACTACAGATAATACAGAGATTCAGAGAGTAATCAAAGACTACTTTGAGAAAAATCTATGAGCAGAACATGAGAACAACCAGTGGGTCAGAGATAAAATCAAAGAAGAAATTAAAAGATTCATGAAAACAAATGCAAATGAAGACACAAATTATCAGAATTTATGGGGCAAAGCAAAAGCGTTACTAAGAGAAAAATTTGTAACTCTGCAAGTACATATCAAGAAGGAAGAAGGAGCCTAAAAAGTAATTTAATGACACAACTTAGAAAATTAGAAAGTAATCACAAAAATGAACCAAAAAATAGGTAGCCAGAAAAAATAACAAAGTTTAGAGCAGAAATTAAAGAAGTAAAAATCAAAAATTAAAAAATTAAAAAAAAAACAATCCAAAAGATCAATGAAAGCAAAAGTTGATTCTTTGAAATAATAAACAAGATCTATAAACTAGAAAAACTCACAAAGAAAGGGAGAAAGAGAAAATTAATGAAATGAATTAGAAATGAAAAGGGGGAGATCTCTATAGATACTAGAGATTCAAAGGGTAATCACAGACAACTTTAAGAAACTCAACAAAACCTGGAAGAAATGGATAAATTCTTGGACTCATAATCTTCCACAGTGAATCAGGATGATCTCGAATATTGAAACAAATTCATCACTATTGAGGATTTTGAAATGGTAATTAAAAGCCTTCCCAAAAACAAAAGCCCAGGTCCAGATAGATTCATTAATAAATTCTTTCAACCTTTCAAGAGGAACAACTAACAATCCTTATCAGGCTCTTTCAGAAAATTGAAAAAACAGTAATACTCCCAAATAACCTCTATGAAGCTAATATCACCCTGATACCAAAATCAGACAGAAATGCTGCAAAAAGAAAAAAAGAAAATTACAGACCAATATCCTTGATAAACACAGGTACAAAGATCCTCAACAAAAATCCTGGCAAAGAAGGGCCAGAGTAGTGGTGCAAGTGATAGGGTATCTGCCTTGCCTGCGCTAGACTAGGACAAACAAAAGTTCGATCCCTTGGTGTTCCATATGGTCCCCCAAGTCAGAAGCAATTTCTGAATGCATAGTCAGAAGTAACCCCTGAGCATCACCTGGAGTGGCCCAAAAACAAAGAAACAAAAACATCCTGGCAAATAGGATCCAAACCCTCATCAAGAAGGTCATACACCATGACCAAGTAGGCTTCATTCCAGAAATGCAAGGATGGTTTAACATATGAAATCAATCAACATAATACACTATAACAACAAAAGGAAAAGTAAAGACCATATTACCATATCAATAGATGCAGAGAAAACATTTGATGAAGTCCAACACCCATTCATGATAAAAACTCTCAACAAGATGAGAATGGAAGAAAATATTCTCAATATAGTCAAGGCCATCTTTCACAAGCCAATGGCAAATATTATTCTCAATGGAGATAAACTAAAAGCCTTTTCTTTAAGATCTGGTACAATACAAGGTTCCGCCCTCTCATCACTCCTATTCAACATAGTACTAGAAGTCCTTGCCATAGCAATTAGGTGAAAAAGGGGGTGGGGGAATAAGGCCTAAGGAAAAATTAAAAGGCTACATTGCATAGGAATAATATCAGAGGGAACAACAAGGAAATTTGACTTAACTGTGGGTTTTTTTATAGCCTGATATTTTTAACTCCTAATGTACCAACAATATAATACAGCAACATTCCTTTTGCACAGACACATTAAAATGTGGAAATCTTAAGTATAGTAACAAGCTCTTATCTACTAGTAATTAAGAACCCATAAAATTTATAATACATTGGCTCCTCCCACCCAGAACATTTGTCATGGGAACTTGACCTTGATTTCATCTGATCAGACATTGACCATCCAACCCTAAACCCCAGATCACAACCTTAGAGCTGACACAGTACCCTGCAACAGCGCCAGGAATGCCTCCCCCTGGAGGAGTCCTTAATACAGCTCTGGCACTAACTTGCTCCAGGACCTGTTCATATGGCATTCTGACAAGGAAACAGCAACAATTTGTTCTAAACACAGGTTGCTTCACTTTATCACCTAATAGTGAGATGAAATCAGAAGACACACCATTTTTTGATCTTTGCAAAAACCAAGATTACAAAATACAGAAGACTGACATCAACAGCTGAACAGAACTTCTGGGAAAAAAAACAAAGACTCTATCCTAGTCTTCATCATAGAACCTGTGCAAAAAAGCAAGATTTCAAATTACAGATGACTGACTTTGACAAACACAACTGAGCAGAACATTTCTTAGCACCATAAAAATACTAGGATTTGACAATGAACATAGCCAGAGCCTATAGAAAATCCCATGACAGTATTCTTCAAGGGTGGAGAAACCCTATATCTTTTAGATCAAGGAAACTTCTTTTCTAATTTCCCCAATACTTACTATGTCACTGCAAACAACAACAACAACAACAACAACAACATTATATATGTGAAGCCCTATATAAACATTGTAACTAAATACAGTTCTAAATTTAAAAAAAAAGGTAAAAAACATGTTAATTATGGTGCTTGCACTACTACATGTTGAAGAGGCTTTCTTTGCAACATTTGTGTTTCTTTCCCTCTTTTTAAAAGATTGTATGTCTGGGGAATATTCTCTAAATACTTAAGTTTATTCCACTGATCTGAAGGTCTGTCTTTATTCCACTACCATGCGGTTTTAATAACTATTGCTGTGTAGTACAATTTAAAGTTGGAGAAAGTGATGCCTCTGATCTTTTTTTTCCTATAGGTTGCTTTAGCTATTTGTGAGTGTTTATTATAATGAATTTCAGGAGTGTTTGATCCACTTCTTTGAAAAATGTTATGGGTATCTTTAGAAAAATTGTATTATATCTGTATTATGATTTGGGGAGTACCATCTTTTGGATGACACTAATCTTCCCAATCTATGAGCAGAGTATGTATCTCCATTTCCTTATGTTCTCTTATTTCTTGAAGCAGTGTTTTCTAATTGTCTTTGAATAGATCCTTCACCTCTTTAGTTAAATTGACTCCAAGGTAATTGAGTTTGTGTGGCACTAATGTAAATGGGATTGGTTTTTTTTAGGGGGGGGGGTTTTGGGTCACACCCGGCAGTGCTCAGGGGTTACTCCTGGCTCCATGCTCAGAAATTGCTCCTGGCAGGCACGGGGGACCATATGGGGCACCGGGATTCGAACCGATGACCTTTTGCATGAAAGGCAAACACCTTACCTCCATGCTATCTCCCGGGGCCCCTGGATTGGTTTTTTAATGACCATTTCTTCTCTAATATTATTTGTGTATAACAAGGTCATTTATTTTTGCATGTTAATTTTGTAGCCTAACATTGTGCTATATAAATCTATTGCTTCTATAAGCTTTTTGGTAGAGTTTTATGGCTTTCTAAGTATAGTAGTATGCCATCGGAAATCAATAAGAGCTTGACTTCTTCCTTTCCTATCTAGAAGCCCTCGATATCTTTTTCTTGTTCTATTACTATGACAAGTACTTCTAGTACTATGTTGAATAGGAGTGGTGAAAGGGAGCAGAATTATCCTGTACTAGATTTCAGAGAAAAGGCTTTTAGTTTGTATCCATTGAGAATAACATTTTCCATTGGCCTGTGATAGATGTCCTTGACTATACTGAGAAAAGTTCTTTCCATTCTCGACTTGTTGAGAGTTTTTATCATGAATAGGTATTGAACTTTATCAAATGCTTTATCTGCAGCTATTAATATGATTGTGAGGATTTTACTTTTCCTTTTGTTACTGTGTATTATGTTGATTTAATTTACATATGTTAAATTATCCTTGCATTCCTGGGGGAAAAAACTACTTGGTCATAGTGTATGACTTTCTTGATGAAGCATTGGACCCTATTTGCTAAGAATTTGTTGAGGATCTTTATATCTGTCTTTATTAGGTATATTGGTCTGTAGTTTTCTTTTTTTTTTTTTCAGCAACAAATAAACCCAAAATAAGTATGCAGAATGAAATAACAAAGCTTAGAGCAGAAATTAATGAAGTGGAAACCCCCACCCAAAATCTGAAAGATCAACAAAAGCAAAAGTTGATTCTTTAAGAAAATAAACAAGATTGATAAATCAGTAACAGAATTCACAAAGAAACAGAGAGAGGAAAAAACTTAATAAAATGGATTAGAAATGAAAAGGGGGAGATTATTATAGACATTACAGAGATTCAAATGGTAACCAGAGACTATTTTGAGAAACTCTATGCCAAAAAACATGAGAACCTGGAAGAAATAGATACATTCTTTGACTCTTAAAATTTTCCACAGTTGAATCATGATGATCTAGCATACTAAACAGTTCCATCACTATTGAGGAAATTAAAATGGTAATCAAAAGCCTTCCCCAAAACAGAAGCCCAGGTCCAGATGGATTCATTAATGAATTCTTTCAAACCTTTCAAGAGGAACCAATTCTTTCCAGGCTCTTTTAGAAAATTGAAGAAACAGAAACACTCCCAAATAGTTTTTATAAATTTAAATCCAGCATATGAGAGCCCTAGATTTTGAATTTTCCAAGTGTTGGCAATGTAAGAAATCATTGTTTTCTACTAAGTCACCTGTGTATGGGACTGTTCTTTGACAAATGCAAGATGACTAAGACAGTGTTTCCTATGTGAGGCTTCAGATCAACAAAAAAGTGTAGGACAAAATGTCCAGATTCTATGCAATTTCTCTGGACTATAACAAATCCATATTCATGACTGCCTTTAACTACCAAACAGAAAATATGGTACAGATGAACAAATATTTTGCATTCTTCTAGATACAGGAACTCGGGAATTTTCATTTTGTTTTGTTTTGTTTTTCTTTGTTTTGGGGCCATACCCGGTGATGCTCAGGGGTTACTCCTGGCTTTGCGCTCAGATGGTCCTGGGGGACCATGTGGGATGCCGGAGATTGAACCAAGTTTGTCCTGGATCTGCCGCATGCAAGGCAAACATCCTACCCGCTGTTCTATTGCTTCGGCCCCTAGGAACTCAGGAATTTTTGAAGACTTACTCTATTAAATAATTTTTCTCATATTATGAATCTTAAAATTAATTTGCAAATTCACAGCACTTGCCCCTCAAATATTTTCACATCCAATCTATCACCTCTTTTCACTCCAAAATGTACCAGGGATCTCAGAGTCACTGAGTAGCCAAATCCTGCTGAAAGTTCCTAAACATTTTTCAAATAATTCCCAAATCTTATTCTTTTTCTAAACCTGCAGCAATCACATAATTTTTCCAGTCTTACCTTATTAAATTCTGCCCAGTAATTTCTGTACCTCTAAATCTACATAGTGTTGATACTGATAAGGTTAATTTTGTTCTGCTCTCTTCATATTTAAAATATTCTTTAGCAATTCATGATTTTATCTTTTAAAACAAAATTCTATATGCTCAGCACACAGGAGGCTAATGATATCCCTCCCCTCCTAATTTCATCTGTACCTACCACAGCTCCCTGCAAACTTACTAATTCTTATTGTACACTTTCTTCTGTCATTTTTTGCTTTGATCTCTGCCTCCTCATAACTCTCAGGTAGACTTTAAGATTCAGCGCACATAGTCTCCTCTAGGAATTCTTTGACAACCTCCCTCCCAGTTCTGAGAGAGCTGAGCTTCCTTTGTGAGCCAAAACACACTATGTTTAATGATCACAGTCTTTTTAATTTTCTGACTATAAAAAAAAATAGGGTTTGATTTCCTAAAGCCTAGCAAACACTTAAGATGGTCAATAACTATATGCTAATGAAAAATCCATGATTCTCACAAATCTCTTGTGGAATACACAGGACAAATAGAGTTAATTCCATTTTAGGGGGTAAAATAAAGAAAGACAGAAATTGAAAGTCAACATATCAGGCTTAGAAACTCAAGAGTCAGTGGCTTAGAAAAAAATGTTTAGTTCTCATTCTCATTATATGTTCCACAAAAGCTAACACAAAGAGCTCAACCAACATTACTCTTCTATTTGTGAACTATTTTGTCCATCTTGGAAGATATTACCTGCTGGGAATTAATCGCAAGGAAACACTGCTGCAGAATCATCCCAAGTATCTGGGCTGAGATCTCAGGAGTCTTCTAGAGACAGAGGAGATCAAATCCCCTGCACTACCCAAAGTCTCGCTAACACCCAACCTTCTCCAGCAAATAAGAGCCCAAGCTTCACAGTTCCACGACTATCTTTCAAAAAAATACCAAGCTGATAAATCATCCCAATTCCTGGAGTGCATGGCCACGAATGTGTTTGCATGACACCTCCAAATATTAGAGTTCACTGCTTAGTACGAACACAGAAAATTAGATGGGAAAGCAATATGAAAGCCCACCAACTTTAACGAGAGAAAAAAAGAGTAGCACAGGATGCTCAACTAGAACAAAATAGCTCAATAAATCCTCAGTAGGACCATTGAAAATATAATAATTTTCACAAATTTCTTTTTATTGAACTACTTTGTAATGATCCCATGTGCCACTTCATTATAACAATATAAAGTAAATTACTTTCTTACTAAGGGCACAGGCTTGTAGGGTGAGTGGGACATAAAAGAACAATGGCAGTGGGAAGGTGGTGGTGGGATTGGCATTGGTATTGAATACTTGAGACAACAGTGCTGTGAATAACTTTATAAATCATGATGTTTAATGCTTCAAACATTAGGATAAAAGATGATATCATTTATATGTGGTATTTAGAATAACTGGATGAAAGATGTGGTATTTAGAATAACTAGATCCTAAAGTCATGAGACTCAAAATTTAACAACTGAATTTTAAAAGATGCTTAGCAAGATGGCAGCTGGGGGAGGGAGGAAGTATGAGAAGGAACTTAGGGACATTTAAGGAAAGTTGACACAGGCGGTGGGATTGGTACTGGAACAACTATATGTAGAAAATTCCACTCTGAATAACTTAGAAAATCATAGTGCATTAATGTAAGGAATTTAAAAATTAAATATTTTGCCGGATGGAATTAAAACCATTGAAGAAGTTGTATCTATTTGCTCAAAGAACTCAGCAATAAATATGA
>PVKC010042609.1:0-11925 GCA_004027635.1 Crocidura indochinensis | reverse complement strand
GGTCCTGGATCGGCTGCTTGCAAGGCAAATACCGCTGTGCTATCTTTCCGGCCCCTCCAGAGTACTATGAATGGGCTTAGTGGATTGGCATTTTGGGGGGTAGGATTGGACCATACTTGCTGGTGGTGCTCAGAGCAATACTCTGGCTCTGTGCTCAGGGATCACTTCAAATGGTACTCAGGAGACCTTATGGGGTGCTGAGCACTGAACCAGGATCAGCTGGATGCAAGGCAAGTGCCTTCACCCTAAAATCTCTCCAGTCCTGTATCCATGTGATTATTGTTTAGTTGGTCTGGCTCTGCACTCAAGAATAACTCCTGACTGGCTTGAGGAACCATAAGGATTGCTGGGAATCAAAGCCAGGTTGGCTGCATGCAAGACAAGCACCTTACCCACTATTGCTCTGGCCTTCTGTTTTTCTTTTGCCCTGCACTCCATTATTCTCGGAGCTGATCTTGCCTCTAGTAACACAGGCCTGGCCAATCTCTTTGTTCCTCCAGGTATTCAGGCCTTTTTGACCCCATTCACCCCAGGGGCTTGCATCCCTTTTTACCTTATCAGCTCCCTCAGGCACAATTAGAATGCAGCAATGCTGCTGAACTCCAGGAAGCCCCTTCTGTGCAGGGCTGGGTCCTCTCCCATTGTGCTTTCTGAAGGAAACACGAGGTCAGCAGAACCGCATCCAAAAGTCTGGTTGAATCACTCACTTGAGCTGCTGCCAGTTGCTGCAACATTAGCCTTTGAAGCAAACTTGGAAGCAAATGCACCCCCACCCAGTGCTAGCCTGTTAGCCCCAATCCCGCTGAATCCCGGCTGCTGGGCTGTTGAGGAGGCTGAGTTTCTGCAGACACAGCAAAAAAAAAAAAAATTTTTTTTTTCTTTGGAGGGGGCAAGAGAGAGCACAATTGGTGGTGCTCTGGAGTCACTCCTGACAAGGTTCAGGGGACTCTGAATGGTGCTGGGGTTCAAACTTCAGTCAGCTGAATGCAAAGCAACTGCCTTACTCTGTCCTGTGCTCCAGCCCAATAGAGATCTCCTTGTAACAGACACTTGCTACTTTTCAAGGAAGAAACGCAAGTAGTTACTGAATTTCTTGGCTTCAGAACAATGGCTATCTTGTCTTTGGGGGTTCACTTTAGTGGCCTCTCTCCAGGCTTTGGGGAGTGAAGTCACAGGAGATGGTCACTCATGGCTGGACCTGAACTATGGATGTGTGGTTGCTGTTGGGATTTGCTGATAAATCACCAGCCAGACTAGCATCTGGATATTTCCAGGCCTTCCCTCTGTAGTAAGGGGAGAGGCATGCTCATCTGCCCCCAGTGGGCAGAAGCCGGAAAGAGATTTAGGGGTCGTTCCAGGCTGTGATGGAAGCCTGACCCCTGGTCGGCCACCAGAGAGTTCACCGAGGAAAGAATCCTCAACACAGGCAGAGGTAAAGAGAAGAGGGGAAGGTGCTTTGTTTGCACGTAGCCTACTGGCTTAGATTCCTGACACCATACATGAGCCCCTGAGTCCTGCCAGCAATGATTGTTGAGCACAAAGCCAGGAGTAAGCCCTGGGCACTACTTGGTACAGCCCCAACTAAGCAACTTCCCTGTTGGGGTGCCTGGGATGTGACAGTCATTTCAGAGGTAAAGCTGGAACATGGGGTCCTTTCCCTTAGATGTGCCCAGGTGCTGGTGGGCTTACTTGGACACAGGCCAAACCAAGCTGTGCTCCAGGGCCTAAGCCAGGGTGGCTTCATGGATGTGCTGGATGTGTGTAAAATTACCCAACACTCCATGCAGAGCTGCTGCATGAAATAATCCAGATCAAGCCGAGGGTGAAATACATGCAGTCTGGCAGTCTTTTGCCTCTTATGAAGAGAAAGCTGCCTGCCAGAATTGTCAAAACAAAACAAAACTTTTTATACTCCCTGGGTAGCTGAGTTAGGGGAGATAGCTCAGGCTATCCCACCTAGATTTGCAAGTAAGACTGTTTGGGTGAAACCAAGTTGTCAATGAACAGATATAAAGAAACAAGGGATGATCTTCATTTTGGGTAAAACAAGGTATTATCAAACAGATGTGTGTGGATGTGTGTGCTATTTGGGAATGTACGTACCTATGTGTGCAAGCATGTTTGGCCACTTCTCTCTGGACCCTGTCTATGTAAAGACTGGATCATGGGTCAGGGACAGCCCAGGGTTATCCCACTGCAGTGGAGGGTAGCTGGGCCTATCTGCTTCCAGGTTTGGGAGCACTGATACTGTGCTCCCCACTTCTTGCTGTGTTCCCCACATTCCACCACACCCTCTACCCTTCTCTGAGTCATGGCAGGATCCTTGTCATCCAGGGTCATCTGGGTGACAAGCAGGCCTGGATGGGGTGGGGAACCACGATAGTCCCGGCCTCTCTCATCCACACTGGGATGATAGCCCCATTACTAGGTGTCCCTGTGTCCTGGGGATGAGGTCAAGGAGGGACAAAGCACCAGGCAGTTGGACAGCAAACAAGTGTGGTTTGTCTATACCCGAAGGGCTGGTCTGTTTATACTGACCACTGAAATGGTCAGTCTGTCTATACCTAGAAGGGTGATCTGTTTATACCCACAGGACTGGTTTGTCTATTCCTGCAGGAGTGGCCTGTCTAACACACTCACGGTATGGTCTGTCTACAATGGACAGAGTATATCTTCTGATACTGACCAGTGGTGGCCTATCTGCAGGGGTAGTTGGTCTACATTCGCTAGGGTAGATTTGTCTATACTAGTCAGGGCTGGCCTAGAAGGATCAGGCATGAGGCTGTCTTCATCAGATACGGTGGGTCTTTCTACACTGGTAGTCACTGTATCTGAGCTGGCCAGGCTGAGCCTACTTGGGTCTTGTGCTGATGGACACAACCCGATGCCACCTCTCCCCTCCGAGCCAGCTTTTCTCCCCATCGCCCCTGCCCCAGTAGGTTGCCCCTGAGAGGAGGCTCTTACTTTTGGCCCAGGTGACTCATAGGACCATCCTCAGCTCCTTTCTTAGCTGGTAGGGCACCTAATTTGGGTTGGCACTACTAGCTAGACCATCTTCCTGCCCAGCAGACTTAGAGGGGTTGGGTTTCCCAGACCAGGACCAGCCTTGGCTATTAACCTAGCCAGGCTCCATTCACTCGGCCACATGGGGTCTTGCTTTTGGGAAAAGGCCCACAAAGAGTCCGAGTCCCATGGACATGACCCTGTTCAGGCCACAATCAGCCAGACAGGCAGGATATGGTGCCGAGAGGCTTCTTGCTGATAAACCACCATGGTGGACACCCCGTGTCTCTTCCCAGCCAATTTATATTTAGTCTGGTGGAAGGTTCTCAGCCAAGCTGTTCATGGGGTAGGAGATAGGTTTGTCTCCTGTCTGCCCTGTTCTAGTGGCTCGTTTGTCTCTCTGGACTCTGTGCCTGGTGGGTTTTCTGGGGTCTATACCTGGAGACTATGTGTGGTATCTGTGTGTGGACTCATGTGAACTGTCCTACAGAGGGGTTGTGGAGGAGGAGGGAAGGAGCTCTTTCCTTCTCTTTTCTGCACTTTCCTGTTGAGTGCTGCTGGCTGGAGCATGCAGTGACTTTCCTCCAGCTCATGACAGGTGGAGTCCTCAGTAGGGCCCCACTGAACAGTCAGTATGGTTGGACTAGAATCCAGTTCACAGGGCTCAGTGGCATTCACACACCCCCACGGCCTAGGTCACTCCCTCCCACCTTGCTTCCCCAGGCTAGCAGGCTCCCAAGTCAAGTTGGGTAGAACTGTATGGGGAGAGAGAGGCATATTATTTAGCTTTAGGGAAAAGCCCGCAGACTGAGGTCGAGCATGTATTTCTCCCAGACCATCTTCTGTCTTCATTTCCTAGCCATCAGGGGCATGGGTGTGACCTTGAATGTGACTTTGGACTTGTGACCTTGGGCCTCATTCATTCATTGGGGCCCAGGCAGCCTTTTTTGGCTCTGCTCCTGAGCCTCTGGATTTTGCCATGGCCTCTAAGATCTCTCAGCTGCCTGCCTGCGTGTGCCCACGTGTGGTGACAGCACTGCTGGGCCACCTGCCCCCCCTCCTTGTCCCTCTTCTCTGCCAAAGATGCCCAGGTCAATGGCATGTTGTGAGGGTGAGCAGGCAATGGCCGCAGGGGAGGACCTGGCTGCCAGGCCCAGTGCAGACAGAATGTCTGCAGCGTGGAGCCCCGAGACAGCTTTGATGTGGGGGACGTGGGAACTCACTGTGGGATAGCAGGGCTATCCCAGTGCAGGGCTCAAGGTGCCACCCAGCCAGGCAGGCGGTACCCTGGCTTTGTACATCCACTGCTGATGGCATCTCATCTTCCCCAGGCCCCCTGTGGACCCCATGTCTAGACAGGGCCGTTATGAAATGCTCAATTAGCTCCTAGGAATTTGGCCGAGTATGGCTGCACTGAGCAGATGGTTGAATGAACCCCAGCCTGAGAACCAGGCCCCACGTTTGGAGACAGAGTCCCCAAGCTGGGGAGCAGGGGCTGGGCCCCCCAAGCATATGATCTCATGTTGAGCCGTGCCTCTGCCTCCTCAGTCCCTCCCTTCCCCCAGCTCTGTGTTTCCTTGGTGTAAATATAGGTTCATGTCATGCAGGGCTGTCTAGCAGGAAGTTTGAAACTTAGCTATGCAAAGCTCCCCCACCCAGCTCTGTGCCTCAGTTTCCCTAATTGTAAAATAGTGTGTGGGTAGGAGGAAATAAATATCAACTTTTATGGGAACCTGGAAAGAGCTTTGTCTTTTGGGAGGAAAGAGATTTGTTCCTTTCTCACTTGAGGCTCTGGGTTCTAAGCCCCCTGTACCCCATTTTCTATTTCCACCTGCTTCTCATGGATACCCTGCAGCCCCTTGTGTGGACTATGACTTGAGCAGCCCAGGTCTCAGAGCCACACTTAGGTTTTTTGTTTGTTTGTTTGCTTTGCTTTGTTTTGGGGTCACGCCCAGCGGTGCCAGGAGTGACTCCTGGCTCTGCACTCAGGAATCACTCCTGGCAGTGCTCAGGGGACCTTATGAAATGCCAGAGATTGAACACAGTTCAGTTGCATTCAAAACAAGAACCTTAACCACTGTGCTATGATTCCAGCCCCTGGGCCACACTCAGGTGACCATCTGGAGCTCCATTTTCCTGCTCATGTTCCCAGCGGGGATTGATTCTGGGGGTGTGAGGTACTGGTGCTTTCATCCAGGCCCACATGGATCCTCAAGCATGAGGACTTAATGGGGCAGAGTTAGTTCTCAGGTTGGGAGCCTAGAGCAACAGGTAGGCAGGGTGTGGGGGGGCAGTTCATTTCCACCCGCTGCCCTCTGACCTCTGAGTGCAGACACTTGTCTCTTGTCTCTCTCATCTCTGTACTTCTCAGGTTGCATCCCAGATTGGGGCTCCTGGCTAGCCAGGATTTACCAAGAGTGCCCCTATAGGCCAGATCAAGCCTTTCTGCCTTGGTCTCCAACCTTTGCATCGATCAGAAGCAGCCTTTGTGGTATCTGTCTCTCAGTGCTTCAGCCTGGGCCCCTCAGGAAAGGAATGGGGTTCAGTGGGTCCCCATGTCCTTCTCAGGCCTCACATTGCTTCCCCTGAGAGAAGGAAGTTCTGACCCAGCATCCAACTGAGGGGCTGCACTGGGGAGGAGAAAATCTGGGTCAGGAGTCCCGGGTTAAATGCCCCCTCATTCATGTCATCTGTGTGCCCAGGCAAGAGGCAGAAGGAAGAGGCCCCCCCTAGCACTCTTATACAATCCATTTGTCTTAGGGCCAAGGAGCTGTAGGTTTGTGTACTGTGTTGGCACTAACCTCTACTGTCTATGTCTATCCTGGCCTGTTTCTGGGTGCTGCCTCCCTTGTGGGGGGTGTTGGCGACAGTGTCCAAACAGGGTCTGAACAGGAAACAAAGGGTCCCTACTTGGGTCTGAGGGTCCTCTTGGCATGAACACCCTTACCTGAATTGAGGTTACATGCTAGGACTGTGGAGGATGAAAAGGACAGCGTGGAACCCCCTGCATCCCTTTGGGGTGTGGGCTCTACTCTGTTGCCTCCTTTCCCAGTCCAAGGTCTGAGAGTCAGTATGTACCCTTGGCAGCACTGTGTAGTGATACCCTGAAAGGCTCCCCTTGATCTTTGAGGTAGTTGATCTTGACCTGCCAGACCCTGGTTCTGCCTTAGCTCACACGGGTTGATTCCAACTCTGTCTGGGATGAGAGGAGTCACGTGAAGGGGGAGTTGACGTGGAGTGTGAGGAGTCAGGGATGTCCCAGCCCCTCACTGCTCTGCCCCCTCCTGATGCCACCCTCCATCCTTGACCCTGACTCCAACTGTGCCCCATTGCAGGGAAAACTCCCAGTGCTCCGGCTAGGTCGCTCCTCGGAGCTGCGTCCTGGCGAGTTTGTGGTGGCCATTGGGAGCCCCTTTTCCCTTCAAAACACCGTGACCACTGGTATTGTCAGCACCACCCAGCGTGGTGGCAAGGAGCTGGGCCTCCGGAACTCAGACATGGACTACATCCAGACGGACGCCATCATCAATGTGAGTGGGGCGGGACTGTGCACCCCCAAAACAGCCTGAGTGCTCTTAAGTGGGGTGGAAGGTGGGCCCATGCTGATGGGCATCTCCAAGACCTCCTGCAGTGGCAGCTTTGCAGAGGGCAGCAGTGCAGTGGGTGGGAGTTGGGGACCCTCTCACGGCTGTGTCCCAGAGGAAATAGAAGCAGTTTCGGGGCTCCCTCTTGGGTACTTCCTGACTACCCAGAAGCTGAGTCCCAATATCTGCTCCAGAATCTTATGGTCACACTTTCCTGCAGCCTCCACCCTCTGAGTTGATATTCCAATAGTGGACGCTTGAGTCCTCCATCTGTCCAGAAAACAAGAAACTTTGAGAGGGGTTGAGAGGTGCCTCTGGGGGTGTCTTGTCTGAGTCCTAGGGTGACTGGCTGACCTCTAAGGAGGTGTTGGGTGTTTGTGGGTGCTCAGAGCATGCTGGTTGGCACTGGAGCAAAAAAAAATTAATTCCACTAATGTACACCTCAGACTTTCAGAAGATGGTGATGTTTTCAGCAAATTAGTTTGAGGAGACAGGAACTCCCTATAGTGTCCCACTAGAAAATATCCCTGAACACTGTACCATGAGTATGCCCTAAATGTCAATGGGGGTGGCACCCTAAAATTACTGGTATATCCCCCAGAAAACCATTGAGAAGATGAGAGGAAAAGATCTCAGACATTATCCCTCACCAAGAGACCTGTGGGTAGGAAAGCAGGTGACAGAGAGTGAAGACTTATGTTGGTTTTTTTTCTGCTTCGTTTCAGTACGGGAACTCCGGGGGTCCGCTCGTGAACCTGGTAAGGCCCCTCCGAACCCATGTCCACCCACGCTGGCTTCCTCTGTAGGGAACTGGCTGAGAAAGTATCTGGTTGTTGCAAAGTGGGCTCTGCGCTTGTCAGTGTCTCTTCTTATCTTGGTCAGAAAGAGCAGCATGTCACTGGAGCCTTGGGATGTGACATTTGCAGAAAGGCTCTTGTTCTTTTGGGGATCAGAATGTTCTCCCTTGTACCTTCACATCCCAACTCTCATGCAGCTGTTGGAATGACCATCTCACAGGAGGGAAGAGCAATTGAAATGAGACTTCTGGGGGAGGCACAGAGACTTGACCCAAGGCTGGGGGGGTGGGAAGTGGGGTTCTTTGTGCTGAGTTAAGGATGGGGAGAAGGGCTGGGGCTGGAGGGAGAGAGGACCGGTGCCCTTGATTCCAGGTCTGCCCTGTCTGTGAGATGAGATGAGAGGCTGAGGAGACTCCCCACCCTTCACTGCATAGTGTCCATTTTTTTCTCTTCTCTTCTATCCTCTTTTCCCTGGGCCTGAGCTGGGGTCTCTTCTTTTTCCTGAACTCAGTGTGCAGTGCTCAATGTTATCTTTCCCACTATATCCCTCTACACACAAACACACATAGACACACACACATCATAGACACATGAGTGACATACACACCTATCACATATACATACCCCAGCACCACATATAAAGACCACAGACACACAGAGGTATACCACATAGACATTAACCATGTGTATTGTACCACACAATTACACTTACAACACAAAATACATACCCCATAGATACCACATAAAAATACAAGTCACATACACATATCACAACACATATCAAACATCATTTGTACATATATACACACAATCTACACCTATCATGTAACACACTCACACTCTGACTCACACACACACACACACACACACACACCTGTCCCCTCATGAACTGAGGTGGCCTGGTTCCAGTATGTCTGTCCATCTCCCTCCTGACCACCCTCACCCTGGCCTTATCTCACTCTGCAGGATGGTGAAGTGATCGGTATCAACACCCTCAAGGTCACAGCTGGCATCTCTTTCGCGATACCCTCAGATAAAATTAAAAAGTTCCTCACCGAGTCCCACGATCGTCAGGCCAAAGGTGCGTCAGGGCAGGCGGGGAGCTGGGGTGGCAGGAATGCTGTAAGGCCCATGTGTTCAGCACCAGGAGGGAGGGATGATGGGACTCTACTGCTCTGGGGACCCCGTGACTGACCCTGGAGGATATCTGGGCACCATTGACTTCCTCTTCCATCCTGTCTCTTGACTCCCACTGGCACTTGGCAGGTGTGTTATGATCCTATTTTACAGATGAGAAAACAGATCCAGGAAGGAAACTCTCCCCCCATCTTCAGTGTCCCTCATCCCACACTCATGCTTCGCCTGAGCAGACACATACACACCTGCACAAACACTAGATCATTTCAGATGCCTACACAGAGCCTTCTAGAACATGCACCAGGGAGCTTGCTAGGGAGTAGCCCAAGGGGCTTGGGACACAAAGTGACCAGGAACCTCCTTGTCCTGAACCTGAGGAGGAGGAATTGAATTGCAGGCAGGGAAGTGACCAGAACTTTCCAGAGAGAGGAACTGCAGGCACAACTCCCTGTGGGCAGGGCCTGGTGTACTCACGATGGGGGTGACATGGGGTGAAGGCTGGCAGGGGCAGTCCAGTAGACTGGGCTCTGGATCTGGTTCACAGTGAGGACGCTGGGCCCAGCCCAGCCAGTTGTCCTGATGAGGCCAGAAAGAGGCAATTCAGGGTCTGAGAGGACTAGACCCTCCGCAGAGGTCAGTCGGTCAAGACTCTTTTTACCTCAACTGAGCAGATGGAGCTTGGCCTAGACCCAGGGCAGGAGGGGACCTATGAGGGTGATCCCTAGTGTAACCTACCACACAGACCTAATTGTAGATGCAGGGGTTGAGGATGAACCCCAGGTGGGCTGTCCTCACACACCAAACTGTCCTTTTTCATTCATCCCAACAGGCAAAGCTGTCACCAAGAAGAAGTACATCGGCATCCGGATGATGTCACTCACATCCAGGTGGGTGAGGGGTGAGGAGGGAGGGTGGGCCAGGTCTGCACCTGTATGTGGGTTCAAGGTAGCTTCAGGAGCTTCCCCACAAGGCAGTTGTTGTCCAAGACCCCTCAGGCTTGGGTGTAACTTAGCCACCTCAGAAAGCAGGAGGAACCCTTCTCACTTGTTACTTCAACCTTCACGTATATGTGGGGATAGAACCAGGGCTCTGCTTCTGTCCAGGACCATTGCTCTAGAAGGTTCTCCTCCAGAAGGGAGGTCTAAGCAGCAGGTGGCACGGTGGGCACTAGCTCTTGGCACTTCCTGCCTCCTACCAACCCCTTCTTCATGTGTGGAAACCCAGTTTCCAGCATAAAGGTGGCAGTGAGCTGGCCTGGCAGGCACACACATGACTTTGTGCTGCTGAGGAAAACAAACTCATCGGTCATGAACACTGGCCTGGCATCCACGAAGAGTTGCCCACAGCTGAGCACTGGATGGCAGTGGCCAAGGGGCAGGAACTGTGGGAGGAGCCCGGACAAAGGTGGGGACAGGTTGTAGGGTTGAGGTATGGAAAAGGACTTGGGACCAGCGCTGGAATATGCCAGAGCTGCAGGCTGGGAGAAAAAGGATCGAGGGTCAGTCATCAAGGCCAAGCCCCAGCACTTCTCTGAGTTGGGCCTTGGAAACCCCTTCTCTGGAGCCTCAGTTTCCCTCCCCCTTGACCAGTGAGAGCATAGGGACTTTTGAGACTGGGCTGGTTTGTGTTGACTCTGGTGCTGCAATTTGTGTTTCCTGCCATCTGGTGGCATCATTCAATCATTCATTCAAGTTACTTTCAACAAGCATCAATTTACTCTTTGAAACTTTTAGTAAGGGAATGAATTTCCAGCGACGTGGTGGGATTTTTGTTTGCTTCGTTTTTTTTTTTTGTGGGGGGGGGGAGGGCACACCCAGCGGCGCTCAGTGTTTTTTTCTGGCTCTGTGCTCAAGAACCATTCCTGGAGGGCTCAGGGAACACTGGGATGCAAGGGACAGAACTTGTATCAGCTGGGTGTAAGGCAAATGCCCTCCCTGCTATACTAGAGCTCCTACCCTGGGTTTTTAGTTTATCCCCCCTTTTTACCAAACTAGTTTGACAAACAACGGTACATGTTTGTTGGTGCTGTCTGTTCTCTGTGACACCTGAGTGTAAGCCACCAGCCGTCCACCCTGACATCATTGTGTGAGAGGGTGTCAGGATTGGTTCCCAGGGTGATAGCCCCACCACCAGCCCCAAAATTACTCACCTCCATGGTTTGGATTGGTTCTACATGACGTATTGGACCAGCTGGTAGTGTCTTACTCTCACAATCCCCCAGCCTGTAGACAACTCTCATTCCCCAGGTGTAAGGGAGAAACTGAGGCTGGAAAGGGGGCACTGATGCCTAATTTCAGTCTCCAGATTAGGTTGGGTTGCCCGTGGTTAGTAGATGCAGATAATCATTATCTGGATTGGCATGTACCTGACAGGGCGCCAGACAGGTGACCCTTGTCCATGGAATTAAACTTCTAAAGAAGGAGCCATGTTAGAAGGGGCCGGGGAAGTAGCATCATGTGGGAAGAGGCTAGGAGCAGTGTCTTGCAGTTGGAAGATGCTGTGGCCTGATGCTAACATTGTGCTTTTGCTCCCAGCAGCAAAGCTAAAGAACTGAAGGAGAGACACCGTGATTTCCCTGATGTGCTTTCAGGAGCGTATATCATTGAAGTCATTCCTGATACCCCCGCGGAAGCGTGAGCAGCATTACTTTTCTTTTCCTGGGGGCCCCAGAATGGGGCAACTCTGGGCTGGGGATGGTCCTTGTCAGAACTGTGTGGCAAAACATTACTGCTCCTGAGGGCTCTGCCTGGGTCCTCCCCCCAGAGCTGCTTCTGTCTTTAAAGTCCTGGAAAGACTTCCAGGTGTGAGTTGAGTGTCTGAGATTGAGACCTGGCTGGGGAAAAAGGCTTAGGGGCAGAGTCATGAAGACCCCAAATTTGGGATGCCATCCTATGCTTCAGGAAGCATCTCCCAAGATGCTTCCCCCACTCTAAATTAGACTCAGACTAAAACCTGCCACGTTGTCAGAAAAAGAACCACATAACATGAGATTAACAGGCACTTGAAGCACTTGAAGCACTTGTCTGTTGGAAAGATGAGTCAGCCAGACCCTCCAAGAATGATTCCCAAGGCCCTAGTCTTATCCTTGGTCTGTGTCTGTTCAACTTCGTGAGCTGAGAGTAGATGGGTCATTGCAGCAGTCAGGGAAAAGAAGCAAAATATGAATAGAATGCGAGCATTCACAGAAATGATAAAGAAACTCAGTGTCTGCCCAACATGGGGCAGGTGGTTTCCATAGAATGGTATTCCCCATTCTGAAGACACACCCCCACGAGGCCACACTAGCCCTTTAGGAAACCAATATCCACCTACCACCATGGCCTCCAGGGGGACACACACGCCTGCACCCCAGTACCATTCTGGCTGTTGGGGGGGGGGGTTTCTGGAGCAGAATGAGAGGTTTT
>PVKC010042608.1:0-11926 GCA_004027635.1 Crocidura indochinensis | reverse complement strand
AGAAAGAAAGAAAGAAAGAAAGAAAGAAAGAAAGAAAGAAAGAAAGAAAGAAAGAAAGAAAGAAAGAAAGAAAGAAAGAAAGAAAGAAAGAAAGAAAGAAAGAAAGAAGAAAGCGAAGGTAAGACAGAAAGAGAGAGAAAGGAAAACATGCCATGGCTACATGTTCCTTCTATGTGGCTTGGAACACTGAAATGTAACTCTTAGGTAGAAGGGACCCTGGAGACTCACACCTGATGATAGGGCAGCTCTAAGTCAGGGGATGGTTATCAGCAGTGTTCATTTAAGGGCTGATACATGATGGGTGATTATATTGCAATTCTAATGATGAGCAAGAGAGGCCTGTCTTTTGAGGCCTTATCTGAATATCTTCTCAAGACTCATCTAACTGGAGCCATGCAGGAAGTCCAATGAGGATTCCTGGGGCTTCAGGACACAGGTTCCTTCCTCCACTCCAATTACTCCTGAGAAGTGACTTTTTAATACTGAGACATCCTGATTTCTTCTGGCCATTAATTGCATGTAATTGCATGTTGTTTCCTCTCTCTCTCTTTCTCTCTCTCCTTCGTTGCAGCTACCTAACTGGACATAAAATTACTTTCTTTTTTTCTTTCTACTTCCCTTCTTCCATCATGCTTCATAAATTGGAAGTCTGGAATACAACCCAAGCCCTTCCTTGAAGCTTCCCCAATGGTCAGAGTCAGTGCCTCCTCTCCTTTACCCTATGTGCTTTCCTGATGCTTCCTGGGTTGCTCTGGGTTGGTGTGGTCCTGATATACCCAAGTAATGTCAGGTTGAGTGTGTCCACATTCATTAATATTGTTCAGAGAGGGGGCAGCAAGGTGGCGCTAGCCAAGGAAGGACTGCAGTTCGATCCCCCAGCGTCCCATATGGTCCCCCCAAGCCAGGGGCAATTTCTGAGCGCTTAGCCAGGAGTAACCCCTGAGCATCAAACGGGTGTGGCCCGTTTGATATATATATATATATATATATATTTATATATATATATATATAGTTCAGAGATGTGTAAGAGAGACAGAGCTTCTATATTTAAGAAATTTATGGTCTATAAGGAAAGATAAAATATGGCCCCAAAGACTCCGGTAGAAACCAAACGAATGGCAAAAAAAGATAACCTGAGTTGTCCAAGGAGGAAAGTGCCTGAAAAGGAATCAAGAATCCTGCAGTTGGGGCCTGGGAGATAGTATGGAGGTAAGGCGTTTACCTTTCATGCAAAAGGTCATCGGTTCGAATCCCGGTACCCCATATGGTCCCCCGTGCCTGCCAGGAGCAATTTCTGAGCATAGAGCCAGGAGTAACCCCTGAGCACTGCAGGGTGTGACCCAAAAACCGGAAGAAAAAAAAAAGAATCCTGCAGTGAGGGACCTCCAGAGGGTTTTATAGGTAAAGAACTTTTTTGCCTGGATCTTAGGGCAGAGGGAACAAAGGGGAAGAGGTGCAGGAACAAAGGCTGGGTGTACCAGCAGCTTCAGGGGAGAGGACTTCATGGATTCTTGCCATCCACAGTGTGCAAGGAGTTTCTGTTCTGTTCTTCAGGAGGTCTCTAGAATAAGCATATGGTCTGTTTACTTGGGATCTCACAAAGCAGTGATAGAAGAAATGATGAGATAATAAAGCCTGCACTGTGACTACTGCCCGGTTCTTGTGGTCCTCAATATCCTAAAATCAGATCCGGGAGCCAGGCGGTGGCGCTGGAGGTAAGGTGCCTGCCTTGCCTGCCCTAGCCTAGGACGGACCACGGTTCGATCCCCCGGTCTCCCATATGGTCCCCCAAGCCAGGAGCGACTTCTGAGCGCATAGCCAGGAGTAACCCCTGAGCGTCACTGGGTGTGGCCCAAAAACAAAACAAAAAAACACACACAAAAAAAATCAGGGACCCATCTTGTGAAGCTCTGGGGACATTTGTCCTTGATCACAGCATCCAGATGTCTGAAGAAAAAAATTGGGAGACACAGTTATGGGGTATACATGTTGATTTTTAACCTGTGTGGCTTTATTTTCTCATAGACAAAAATCAGTACATATCAAAGGATGTCCACTCTCAAATAAATCTGGGTGTGTCCGGAAATGATCAGGTCATAAAACCTAGCATACAATCCCAATCTGGTCCCTTGGGTAGCCACTCCCCAATAGGATTGAGCTTTTAGAAAGAAAGCATCCTATCACAGCTTCCTGTGTGACTCATGTTGTCCCAGACTGAGATAGCTTCCTCCTGGACGTATATGACTCTGACACCTGGAGAAGCAGGGACAGCTCCCATTCTAGGTCTCCAATCTGCTGATCCAGGTGGATTCTCCTCACCTCCAGCAACAGGATCTGGTCACTTTTCAGAGCCCAGATTCCTGAGGTCTTTCTGTCTGGGCTACTGACATTCTCCACTTGAAGTTTTTCTCTCTGCCATACAAAAGGGAAGAGGTTGGGTGCCATGGGAAAATGGCATATAAAGAAAGCAACCATGTGACTCCTGAGAGTTCAGTTCACACTATTCTGGACCCAGAAAGTAGCCTTAGCTTGACTTTTGTATTCTAGTCATTAGGATCAACATCTATTCTGACTTGGAAAGATGCCAACAAGCACACTATTAACAGCAAGCGTCACCATTAAATAATAAAGACTAAGTGTCCTCTGAGTTTATGGCATTGATTTAATGCACAACAACTAATTATAACATTACATAATCATGGTAAAAAAATTGGAACGATTACTGAATAATTAAATATTGCTACATTTTATAGTCCCTAAGTTATTCTTGTTTTTTCTTCCTTAATACCAGAGATATTCATATATTGACTCATTAATCACAGCATTTTCATGTACTTTATCCTCCTACAAATCATCTCATTGTTTTTACCTGGCAGGAGCAATTTCTGAGTGCAGAGTCAGGAGTAGTCCCTGAGTGCTGCCGGGTGCAGTCCCAAAAAAAACAAAAGTAACAAAAATGTTGATGTTGACACCTGGGTTTCATGGGGGTTCTTTTGGGCTGATAAGACATACTTCTTATAGCCCCATGGGGTATCTATTTATATATATGACACAAATCCTGGCATGCTTTGTTGCATTCAAGATAAATTTCCTTCTGATATTTTATAAGCATGACTGCTCTTTCTTATTGTTTAGTATTGTGAAACAGAGGTCAGTTTGACCAGGAAGGATTTATTTTCCAGACCACATACTCTTTATATTCGAGGATCTTTCCCCTCTTCATCCAGCTTTTTTGAGTCCCTAATCTCTGAGACATGGCAGATGGCTCTCTATGTCCCCAAAATAGGACTTTAGTGACACAGAATTTCCTGGCACAGAGTTCTGTTCTGGAAAGCCAGGTGAGAGGAGGTATTCCACTATGGCATTCCACTGTGATTCACACCCATCTTTAGCAACTTAGTGAGAAAAAGGAGGCACTGGACTCAAGTAAAAAGAGGGTGCCAAAAACTAGTTGAAGATTAGTTGAGAAATTATATTTTAATGCAGTATTGTAAATCAAACAAGCCAAGATTCAGAATTATAATTTTATTGGAGTCAATGTAGATTCAACTGAACTTTCCCTTCATATTTTTGGCTTTACCCTTCCAAGTTTTCCTATATATTCACTTCCAGAAGCCTCCTGAGTTAGGATATGAGAACAATCTATATCGACCTGAAAAATTCTTTGTCCCAAATGACTAGCAATACCACAGCTGAAACTTTTTTGGTACCTTTTTTGTAGTGTCCTCTCAAGGTCATCACTACATAGAGATTGGCAAGACAAACACACAGACTTGCTTCCCTTTCTCTAGTCTCAAAACAGTTTTCCTGGGTTTTAGCCTTCCTACAGTTAGCAAATCTAACTGTAGTTGTCAGTTTCCTAGTCAAAGTATGTTGTATTATCAACCTACCCCATGGAAAAGCAATGTTTCTACCACTTCCATATCTGTGGACTGCTCCAGGGCTCTGATGGAATTATTCTGTACTTACCAGGAGCATTTCACTTGGGGACAGTTGATCTGGTTTAGTTGTCTGGAGTTGGAGGGCTTCAGCAGTCAGCCGGAAGAATTCCTCATTTAGCTTATCCAAGGTATTTTCTACCTGCCATATTTTCCTCTAAAAACAAGGAGCAAGTGGTATTATGTTTACTTGTATTATCAGTTATAAAAATTCAGACAAAAACAGTATTCTGCACCAGGTTATTTCTATAGACTCACTCTGTACTTGAAAGAAATATAAACCAAGCTATTGAAAATGGTACATTTTGGCACAAAATTTGGTACATTTGGTACAAAAATTTGCACAATGTACATGAGTAAATTGACTGTGCACTGAAAGCTGGTAATCTCAGTGGGAGAAGGCAGGTCAAGTCTCTGTCCTGCTGAAGCCACACCTGCTGCACTCATGATCCATAATCACTATTTTGCCTATGGCTCTGCATCACCACTCTACAACACAACAGAGACACCAATCTGACCAAATCCCAGGAATGCCAGTATGTGGACTGATATTACCAGGACTTCACCTTCTCCTACTTTAAGAGACTTGGAAGATGAAAATAGGCCCCCAAAAAGTCACATTCTTGGTCATAGTGCTTTAAATTCCTGGACAACTTCATTTGTTTGATTCTGTCATCCCCATAGAAATGCACCAATTTAGAGGCCAATGTGTAGCTGAGGTCACTTAATGTTCAGAAACAAATGAGATAACAGAATGGTCAGCTAGCAACAAGAGCTTATTAAAAAATTTTCAGTGAGCTTCTGTTCTATAACACTCAATGATAGTAATTTATATGGAAAGTGTTATGCTAAGCGAAATGAGTCAGAGGGAAAAGGATAGACAGAATAATCTCACTCATTTATGAGAGATTTAAAAAAAAAAGCATGGCAATAATATCCAGGGAAAATAAAGACAAGGGCCAGGGAGAACAGTCCATGATAGGAAGCTTGCTTCAAAAATAGGAAGAGAGATTGAGAAGAAAAATGCCTGCCACATAGACGGGAAGGTATGAAGATAAGAGAGAAACTGGGGATATTGATGGTGGAAAATGTGCACTGGAGAAGGGTATTGTATATTGTATGTCTGCAACTCAATTACTTTGTAATTGAAAATAAACCCTGTTTTATGAATAGCCTTGTAGTCATGGTGTTTAATAAAAGTAATAAAAAATAAATTGAAATAACATATGTGCTAAAGGATAATTCCTGGCAATGCTAAGAGGACTACATTTGTTGCCAAGGTTTCAAACCAGAGTTGTCTGCATTCAGGGCAAGCCCTTAACTCTTGTGCTATCTCTCTGAACCTTCATCTAAGTCTTAATAGTGAATGGGCATTAGCTAAATGGACACTTGGAAGACAGCATGCTAGGCAAAGAGAGCATCATGTGGGAAAGATGTGTATGCATCTTTTCTTCCACTTATAGATTAATGGAACACTCAGGGAATATTACTAGTAGTCTGTTCGTGAGCTCCATTAATAAACTTCCACAGAGTTTATACTCTATCAAGACAGTAAACAATTGCTACCCAAAGATATGTTGTGGTTACTGTAGGAAGTAGAAAAGTTAGTTTGACAGTAATATGAAATTTGTTCAGAAAAGTGCAAGGAGATGATACCGATGAAACAATGAGCAAGATATGAAAGCTGGGGGTGTGTCCTAAATAGGCCGTGGGTACTCCTGCAAGCTTTCTCATCAATAGATCTTACAATGTTGGGGGTGTCAATCAGTGTGCAGGGGTGGAAAACTAGTTATGTGGGATTTTTTCATACATATAAATTACTGTGCTAGTGTATTTGGCCAATAAAATATAAAAAAATTGGGCCCGGGAGATAGCATGGAAGGTAAGGCGTTTGCCTTTCATGCAAAAGGTCATCGGTTCGAATCCCGGTGCCCCATATGGTCCCCTGTACCTGCCAGGAGCAATTTCTGAGCATGGAGCCAGGAGTAACCCCTGAGCACTGCCGGGTGTGACCCAAAAACCAAAAAAAAAAAAAAATTTACTACGTATTTTGGAAAAGTTCTATAAAAATATTTTTGGTCTTTGTTTTTTTCCCTTTTTCCATTTCCAGCAGCTTTCTTGTGATCATAAATATAATAAAGATTAACGTCATGTACTAAGTCATAAGCAACATGATAAAACAGCACTACAGTTCATCAGAGATTGTGGATACACTTTCTGTGGGGTAGCTTGTGAGCTAATATGATGCCTGACTGCATGCTGAACTTGACTGTCATAGAATGCCCAGGTTTTGCTTCACACATGAATGCCAGATAAAATACAAATGCAAATATATGTTTAAATAGGAAATATCGGGGCCGGGCGGTGGCGCTGGAGGTAAGGTGCCTGCCTTGCCTGCACTAGCCTAGGACAGACCACGGTTCGATCCCCCGGTTACCCATATGGTCCCCCAAGCCAGGAGTGACCTCTGAGCGCATAGCCAGGAGTAACTCCTGAGTGTCACTGGGTGTGGCCCAAAAACCAAAAAAAAAAAAAAAAGAATAGGAAATATCTCACTTCTGAAAATAAAAAGATAAAGTAAGGGGAACAAGTAACTGAACGCACATGGGTATTTCTCCGTAGAAGCTGGTGCTACCTCTCACCTTAAGCAGGCATTGATATGAGGTAATATGTGTACTAGAACTTCTCTACAGTTGTCTGAGGAAATCCTGGACACAGGAATTGTGTAAGGCTAGTCTGGAATTATTTTAAGAACCTGCATTTAGTCTGGACACATGGCTGTATGCTAAACAGGCTTTTTCTCAAGACAAGATTGGAACAGAAAAGTTTGGGAGAGTTGAACAATGGCATGACACAACCAGAATGTTCTTTCCAGATGAAAGATGTAGAAACTAATTCACAAGCAGCACTCAGAGCATGAAACTCTGTAACTTGTGAGTTGAGACCTGCACTATTGCCCTCAGATAGGCCTATATAGGATAATCCCACCAGAGAAGATATGCAGATAGAAGCACAACACATAGTAGGAATCAAAAGGCATGAGAGATTTCAGAACAGTGAGCCAATAGTAATACCTGAATATAAATGATATAACCCTGTATTTAAATGTGAAGAAACTGAATCGATAATGTTGGTACAGAAATGCTATGGAGAAAGAGAGAAATCCATAAAAGCAAAAATATTAAGAAATAGACCATATGATTTCTGCATTGTTGAAACTGGTGTGGAAACCATTTGGAGATATCACTGAAAGATGAGACAGCAAACACAGATGGTCCTTTGTGATTCTGCTTCTATTAGGCAACGGACATATCTGGTTGTTCTAGGGATAGGAAGAGAGACTTGAGTGTACAGTCACCTCAATACAGTGCCCCCATAAAATCTAGTCTATAGATACCCAATCCTAAATGTAGGTATCTGGGTCTCACTAATACCTGTCCCAAGTCCCACCAAGAGTGAAATTTAGGTTTTTTTTTATATTATGAAAACATAGGTTCTATGTTTCTTTGTGTTTGCCTGTGTTTTAAAATTACTCCCCTTAAGGAAGGTCTTAGAATTGGAGATACTAAGTGAAATTAAATTAATATCATAGTGACTTTTGATACAAATGATTATATTTCTTTTGAAAAAGTTTTAACTTATAACTTTCAACCAACTGAATGTAGGAACTTATCAATTAAAAATTAAGTCACTGTGAGATAAAAAGATAAAAAGTTGATAATTGGGGGCCCGGGAGATAGCATAGAGGTAAGGTGTTTGCCTTTCATGCTAAAGGTCATCAGTTCGAATCCCGGTGCCCCATATGGTCCCCCGTGCCTGCCAGGAACAATTTCTGAGCATAGAGCCAGGAGTAACTCCTGAGCACTGCCGGGTGTGACCCAAAATACCAAAAAAAAAAAAAAACAAAAACAAAAACAAACAAACAAAAAAAAAAGTTGATCATTGAAAGATCACAATGTGTGATTAAAATGTGCCATAAATTTCACCCCCCACAAGAATATCTCAAAAGACTTATTGTTTATTACTGAAAATATCTTAAAGTTTTTTGCCTTTGTTTTTAGGGCTTACCTGGCTGTGAACCTAGGTCTGCATTCTAGAATTACTCCTGGGACTGGAGCAACAGCGCAACAATAGGTGTTTGCTTTGCACTCAGCTGATCAGAACAGTCCTGGGTTCCATCTTCGGCATCCCATATGGTTCCCCAAGCCAGGAGTGATTTCTGAGCACAGAGCCAGGAACACCTGAGCGTCACTGAGTATGGCCCAAAAATAAAAAAATAATAATAAAAATAAAAATAATTGAGCCCGGGAGATAGCATGGAGGTAAGGCGTTTGCCTTTCATGCAAGAGGTCATCGGTTCGGGGCCTGGGAGATAGCATGGAGGTAAGGCGTTTGCCTTTCATGCAAAAGGTCATCGGTTCGAATCCTGGTGCCCCATATGGTCCCCCGTGCCTGCCAGGAGCAATTTCTGAGCCTGGAGACAGGAGTAACCCCTGAACACTGCCGGGTGTGACCCAAAAAGCAAACAACAACAACAAAAAAAAAACAAAATAAATAAATAAATAAAAATAAAAATAAAAAGAATTACTTCTGGCACACTCGGGGAACCATATGGGACGAAGGGGATCTAACCCTAGTCTACCACATACAAGGCCCTACCTGCTGTGCTGTGCACTAAGATTCTGAGATGTTGGATGATAACTTTTGTGTCCATAAATGTGCTGCCAATTTTTCAGCAAAAGAAAAAAAATGATTACAGATACTAAAATATCCTTTAGAATTGAATACATTATAGTCTTTATTTAGGTTTTTTTGGGGGGAGGGTCACACCCGGCAGCGCTCAGGTGTTACTACTGGCTCTATTCTCAGAAATCGTGCCTGGCAGGCTCAGGGGACCAGATGGGATGCTGGGATTCAAGCCACCATCCTTCTGCATGAAAGACAAACGCCCTACCTCTATGCCATCTCTACAGCCCCTTTATTTAGTTTTTATGGTTAAATTGGTTACATCATATGATCACTTTGCCAAAAACCACAATTTCCGAAAACTATTGTCAACATTAAACAAAAACTTTTTGCATGTGAGCAAAATATTTTGGGGATTTAAAAGAGGCATTTAGTAAAACTAACGCTCATTGATTCCTTGAAAAAAAATTCCATACATGGGACCAGAGCGATACATAGCAGCAGGTGTCTGCCTTGCATACAGTTGACCAGGAACAAACCCAGGTTCGATTCCTGGCATCCCATATGGTCCCTGAGCCTGCTAGGAGCGATTTCTGAGCACAAAGCCAGGAGTAACCCCTGAGCACCACCAGATGTGGCCCAAAAACCAAAAAAAAAAAAATTTCCATACAATTTTATTGGGTTTTATTTGTTCTATTTTAGGGCTACTTACTCCCTCCCTTACCCCCTACTATAGCAAAAGTATCTATTAGCAGTAAGTTTTTGACTTTTGGGCCAAAGAATTAGTCCAGGAATTAAGATATTTTCCTGGGGCCAGAGAGATAACACAGCAATAGGGCATTTGCCTTGCATGCACTGGTCCCAGGAAGGACCCAGTTTGATTACTGGCATTGCATATGGTCCCCTAGCCTGCCAGGGTCAATTTCTGAGTATAGAGACAGGAGTAACCCCTGAGCACTGCTAGGTGGGGCCAAGGAACAAATCAATCAATCAATCAATAAAGCTTTAAAAAATTTTTTTCCTTGCATACCATCAAACCTGGTTTGATCTCTATCACACCACTAGGTTCCTTGATCACTGCTGGGGCAAGGAGTGATCCCTGAGTATTGCCCCCCAAACACCTTTAAACCGAAACACCTCTTGAATAGTGTAGATAAACAATGAACACTTGCTGATTGAATAATTTCCAAGCACTATTTTCCAATCCTAATATTTTGCTTCACAAAATATTTCTCTTGGTCACCATCTCATATTTGATTTCTGTTACTCACTCAGAATCATTTATCTTAATTAGGTGAAAAACAGGACAGAGAGATGTGGAAGTGGGAAATATGATAGCCCAGGGAATCCCTGAGGCAAAGAGGGTCTTGGTCAAGATCTTATCCTACCTGTAGTGCAGGAAAGACTCTGTGCCCATGAGAAGTCCCATATAACCACTCCTCAGAGCCTGGGTTCTCAGTTTTCCCTTTGGAGTCACCCTGTGGAGATTGTCCAAGTTCGAGGTCTTGCTGGGGACTAAGAAAAAGAAGAGATAGTTTCTCTTTCATTATTCTTCAACCAGCATAAAAGACTCTGACCACATTGACCTTACTAAAGGATGTTAGGTTAAAGAAGTATTTCATATTACTATGATAGAAAAGTGATAAGCCTTGGAGTTTCTGAAATTGAACAATTATGCCAGTGCAGCCTTTGCTAACAGAAAGAAGTAGACTTCAGAAAAGCTCTCTCCTTCTTTTACTCTTAACCAAGAAATATGTTAATCAGAGATCTAGACTTTCATCAGTACAGATGGAACTAGAGATGCCTAAATAAAAACTTTGATGAAATTAATCCCCATCCATCATAAATTGTCCATGTATTTCCCTTCTCATAATTTGCCACATTAGAAACTCAAAATCTTTTGTATTTGATTTTGTTACTGCTCTAAAATATTTTTGTTGGGGGCCGGGCAGTGGCGCTGGAGGTAAGGTGCCTGCCTTGCCTGCGCTTGCCTAGGACGGACCTCGGTTCGATTCCCCGGTTCCCATATTGTCCCCCAAGCCAGGAACGACTTCTGAGCGCATAGCCAGGAGTAACCCCTGAGCATCACTGGGTGTGGCCCAAAAACCAAAAAATATATATATTTTTTGTTGTTTTTAAATTGCTAGATGAACCACATTCAACAGTCCCTCTGAGAAATACTCGTAACTAAATATTCCTATGTGTGTGTGTACTATGCACATGACTGGCTTTCTATTGCTGGCTTCACATATGAAAGGCATGCACTCTGCCAAGACTGTAAGGTAGCATAAAAAAATATTTTCCCTAAAGACATCAAACCAGCTGTGCCCTTACAAAGGTCAGGGTTCATTTGTGCTCATTATCTTTGTGCTCACAATTTTGCTCTTTTAACCTGGAGAAAGTAGAGATATTGTTTTGGTACTAACTACCCTAGGGAACCCTTCAAATGTGGAGTAATGGGTTCTTGCCTATATCTTTCTACCTCATCCCTTATTATATTCACCTCAATTTTTTTAAATCTAGAATAAAAAATGTTTCCTAATGACATCCTGATGAATACATAGATATCTACTTCAATGAACCTTTAGGAAATTCCATTCTAGAACTAATTGGACACTTGAAATGACAGAGCGGAATCATTTTTACCTCTGAGTATCATTTTTAAGCTTTCTAATTTATATTTCTTTGTCAACTCTGTTCACTTCAGGAACACTATTCATGACTGCTGCTGATTAGGATCCCCTTCATTTTCAAGCCTCAGATGATATGCCTATTACAAACCTTTTCCTAATATGTGCAGATAACTTTAAATCTATAACACTTGAATTATAATCAAATTTCCTTCCTGTCAAAGACAGCAATCACCAACTATTTAGATACTTTCTCAAAGGAAGCTTCTAAGATTGCTAATACACATATGAAAAAGTGTTCATTTTCACTTATTCTTGGGAAAATGAAAATCAAAACAATAATGGAATACCATCTCACACCAGTGAGAATGGTATATTTTCAAAAATACTAGAATCAGCTAGAATCATGGTGTGTAAAATGAAAAAAGGAATCTTCATTTACTGTTGATGGCAATAGACCATTTGGTTCAGGATATGAAAGGCAACACAAAGACTTCTCAAAAAAAATAAACAGCTATGACAATGATAGTTAGAACAAATCACTCAGGACAACAATTGAGTGTTGGATGGAGATAAGGTGATATGCACAGTACCCCTTCATTAGCAATAGTGCAAACCACAATGTGGAAGGAAGGAAGGAAGGAAGGAAGGAAGGAAGGAAGGAAGGAAGGA
>PVKC010042607.1:0-11934 GCA_004027635.1 Crocidura indochinensis | reverse complement strand
AGATAAACTGGATCTATTTAATATTAATTCTACTATTTAATTTTTGCCAAAATTATTTTACTTTGTCCTTAGTACAAAACCAGTTTATTAAATGTATTGAAAAGCTAAGAAAAGAGTGGAAAATTACTTCTAAAATATTGATCTATTTTTAAAGTATATTGGACAGTTTAGCATCAGTATATCATGAAGTTCAGTGCAAAATAGAATTTCTTCTTTCAGGCACACACTATCATAATACACTGGCTAAATGCATACATTTGCTATAAGAATTATGGTAATGTGACATTCCTACAACATGATGGAATATTCTTGTAGATATTGAAACATATTAATAACACACATGATAGAGTTCTTTTTGGTTCTTGACATTTAGAGCAAAATTTTTCAAAGCCTGTCCTTATTATATATGTATATGTAAGTATAAACCACACCACATATCAAAAAAATGCTGATGACTCTTCGCCTCAGTAGAGGTTTGGTTGGATTTTGTCGTGTGTGTGTGTGTGTGTGTGTGTGTGTGTGTGTGTGTTGTGTGTGTGTGTCTGTGTGTATGTGTGTGTGTGTTTCACTTTTGGGCTCCATACTCCAAGTGGTGCTCAAGCTTACTATTGGCACTACACTCAGGAATCACTTCGAGCTGTGTAGAGAGCTGGAAGATCAAACTAGATCAAACCGTGTTCAAGACAAGAGGATTGGTTGGGGGATTTGGGGGTGTTTTTATTTGGTTGGTTTGTTTTTGTCTTTTTGGCGGATGTTTGTTTTGTGCCGCGACTACAGTGCTGAGAGGTATTATGAGTTTTGTCTTTGGATGATATTCTCAGTAATGCTTTGGAAATTAGGTGGTGCCAGGGATCAAACTTAAGCTCGTTACATGGAAAACAGGTACTCAGCCTTTTGAACCATTTCTCTCATTCCTCTGTAGAATTTTGTGTAAGTCAACAGGTGATCACAATTTTCCAGATACACTGTTTGAAAGGAAAATTAAATAAAAACATTTTTCTTTAGAAATTATTTGCACGAACAAAACCTTTTGAGATATTCAGATCCTCCTCTATAATAAAAATTGGGGAGGAGATAAAAAATTACTAAAAATCTGAGGTTAGTACTACAGGCAGGCTACTTGTTTTGCACAAGGTAAAACTGGGTTCTATCCAAGTGCAACATTTTGGTTTGGTCAACACCACTTAAAATAATTCCTGAGCATGGAGCCAGGAGTAAGCCTCGACCAAAAATCTGGTGTGGCCCAGCCTGCTACTCCAAGAATTACTTGATACATGATAAATGACTGTTTGCTGTTAGGAATCTGCATATATATTCATGTATTTATATGCAGATCTACTTAATTACAGTCCATGCACACATATATAGTACATATATTTTACATATATATGATTAGACTTATATGATTTACTGAAGAAGTTATTGAAAGCTAGTTTAAGCAATCTGATTTCTCTGAGATTGTGAAGAGTTTTGACAACCCATTCCCCACAAATACTCCTCTCTGCACAAATATCCAGGATCATCACATCCTTTGATGAATTTAGCCTGATATTTAATCACAAAACTCTGCCATCAACACTGTGATTTAGCAACGTTGCTGTTTTTCTAGTTTTTTTTTTTTTTTTGAGATGACACTTCTTGGAAAAGAAAATGTACAATTGCCTCAGTTAAATATGTATTTTATGTGGTCTAGGATTTATCACATGGGGTTAGCACCACGCGGTATACCCACGGAGAATATTCATGCGCATCTATGGTAACCAATTAACACCACGGTGAGCAGACTTGGAAATTATAAGCATCACTGCATGGGTTGGCTAGCTCCAAGACTACAGCATCCAAGTGTCATCTTATCCAAATCCACCACATATGATTAGTAGAGGTCTTCTAAGCACTGTTTGAGAGAAACCTTCTCAAAATGAAAATATATATATATATATATTTATATGTATCCATTATCAATATTTGAAATTACCAGAAAATAATGAAATATCAGACCTTCAATTTGGAAGTTAGATTGCCTGGATATTTGCATATCATTGTCCATCTTTATTATTCATTGGGCTTATTTGTCAATCACTTAACATCTTTGCACCTCAGTTGCTCCATCATCATTATCCATAAGTAGAAGCAAAATATTGCATATTAAGCATAAACAAAGTCTATCAACAATTTAAAAAAAAGTGCTTTTTGCATTAACATTAAAGAGCGGACAAGATCCACCTAAGCATTAGCCCATGAAGCCCTAAAGACCCAAAGACACCACTGGATATGGCACTGGAAGATCATAAGCACCATCAAGGTGGGCCAGATAGTCCCAAGTACTAAGGTTAAGGAGTACAACTTCATTTTTCAGTCATCACATTGGTGAAGTATCACTGACAGTGATCCCCCATACTTCCTGACAACCCATTGGGAGTTGCCCCAGTATAATATAAAAGCAAGAGCATAAATATATAAATGTAACTATCATCGAATTTGTCAATTAATAAATTAAATAAGTTTCTGTGCTTATTTTTCATTGTCATTTTGAATGCTGCTTTTTATATTTTAATGCATCCTTTGCCTAAAATATAGACTGTTAAAATATTCATTTACATTGTTTGATTAATAGGGGGTTGTTCGCTCTGCTCTGCAGTGCTTTTCCAACTACCTTACTCCCATGAAATAGATTTGTGATTTGAAAGCACTAACAGAAAAAAATGGCTTTTCTATAAATCATACAAAACTGTAAAATCTGGCAAGGTTAATTAGAGGTTACATGCCTACTATTATAGATATTTTTCTTTTTTAAAACAGTAGATATGTCTTATAACACAAAAGGTGAGAAACTTTCCATTGTAAAATCGTGATGAGTTTTACCTGCTTTGGGAATTTAATAAATCACTAAAATTTTAATAATGATTAATGCCAAAATTTGATGAGTGGTCAAAATTGACTACAGACTTTTGATAATAGACTTATTATTACAAAAGTTAGATAACTGACCTTTATAAATCTATTAATTTTAACTTTTATAGATTCTCTATGATTAATCAGTTCTATAAGGATTAAAATTCGGGGCCGGGCGGTGGCGCTGGAGCTAAGGTGCCTGCGCTAACCTAGGATGGACCGTGGTTCGATCCCCCGGTTCCCCATATTGTCCCCATGCTTGCCAGGAGCAACTTCTGAGCGAATAGCCAGGAGTAACCCCTGAGCATCACCGGGAGTGGCCCAAAACCCCCCCCCAAAAAAAAAAAAGGATTAAAATTCTAAGACTAAACAAGAGAGTACATGTTGGTAGCATAATACAATAAGCCAACCTATAGTACTCTTCATCTTTTTTTGTTTGTTTGTTTTTGTGCCACACCTGGTGACACTCACGGATTACTCTTGGCTATGAGCTCAAAAGTCACTTCTGGCAGGCACAGGGACATATGGGACACCAGGAATCGAACCTCGGTTCATCCTGGATCAGCCATGTGCAAAGCAAATGAAACATATTTTAGTATTCATTTTGTTTACTATTAAGTAGTTGGGGACAACTAAAACTTTTAGTCTTCATTAATTCAACCTTTAAGGTAATTTCTTTATTTTAATTTTAATTTTTTATATTAATAACCAAAGTAGATCACAAATCATTTACAGTAGTATTTCAGGTACATAGTGACATTGAATAAGGGGCATTCCCACCACCAATGTTGTCCTCCCTCCATCCCTGTATCCCAGCATGCATCCCATACATATCCCTGTCCTTTACCAACTGGATTGCTAGGATAAGTAGTTCGCACTGTTTCTAGCATGTTGTAGATTGGGTGACAATTCTGTTGTCATTGGCTTTGGATTTGGTGTTTAAGTCTAATCATTTTTTTACTTCTACTTAATGTTCATATGACTGTCTCGTCTTGGTACCCTCCATTACTTCCCCCTCATGATCAAAAATAATTTCATGACTTAATCATCATCAACTTTGTTATCTGGTTTATTGGAGTAGAACACACAGTAAAAAAAAAAACACATTTGGGGCCGGGCGGTGGCACTGGAGGTAAGGTGCCTGCCTTGCCTGTGCTAGCCTAGGACTGACCTCGGTTCGATCCCCGGTTTCCCATATTGGTCCCCCAAGTCAGGAGCGACTTCTGAGCGCATAGCCAGGAGTAACCCCTGAGTGTCACTGGGTGTGGCCCCAAAACAAACAAACAAAAAAAAACTTGTATTACCAGAAACTTGGCGTCAGGCTCAATTTACATCCTTTTTTATTAATTTTTTTATTGAGGTCATTGTAAATAGCAAGTCATTCATAGTTATACTTCAGGTGTTTAGTGACAGTGAATTAGGGCCATCCCCACCACACTGTTGACCTCCCTCCACTATAGTTCCCTGCACGCACCCTAAGCCCCCACCCCTATCTGCCCTGGACTACTAGTGTAATAGGTCCATTTTGTGTTTAGGTTGTTATAGTTTGGGTGTCTTGATTCTGTTCTTGACTTTGGCTTGGCTATTTAGATCTGACCTCTCCCCCCACACACACTCATTTAGTTGTTTTTTTTTTTTTTAGTGTACACCACAGACTGGATTTATTGGAAAACATGCTATGAAAATTAGGGTGCAAGAATGTTAGTATCCTTTAATGAAAACGTCATGAAAGATTAGTATGCGAATAGGAGTGAGCAAAGAGAGAAATGAGTTGTCCAACTACAGGTAATCTAAAATTGGCAACAAACATGATGCATGTATTTTCTATAAGTTCTGAATCTTAGGATAGGGGCAGAATTAATACCCATATAGGATGGCAACTGAGATCTGTCACAGAATTGGTAGCAAAAATTGAAGTAAATGCTTTGTTTCTGAAGGAGGGTGTGTTATGCCTCTTATATTCCACCACAGTGAATTAACAGACAAAACTATATCCATGTTTGTCATGACCTTTGACTAACGAGGACAGTAGCCAGGACACTGATTCAGTCAGCCTTTGGCTTAGATCACAGCATTATCGCTATAGTACTCTCTTAAGATACTAGAAATTGCCTAAACAAAAAATAGTAGTCGCAAATTCATCAAATCATATACTGGCCATTTTTTCTGAGAACTGTGAGAAGTAACAACAGCCTTTATTATAATATTAATCCATTTACAAGTCTTGGTGTAATAGTTTGCACCAAACCATATTGCCACGGGTAAGTGACAGGAAGTAGAGTGTTGGACTTAGTTGAAGTCCAAGTTAATGCCTGACTTTGAAAGCCTTGTTCTAGTGACAAGCTGCTTCTACCCAGAGAGAGATGTTCTGACTGTGATCATTTCCCAGCATTTATATCTAGAAAAGAGATTCTGTGTGCTTTGGTAAAGGCCAAAGTTTAGTAGCTATTCTCAATGATGCTTAAACACTGTAAAAACTTATACAGTTGGTTTTATTCATTTTCTCCTTCAGATGTTAATAATGACTCTGTTGGCAGTGGTGAAAGAATTCCATGCATGTACTTAGGGTGTAATTGTTTGCATATTGTAAAGATTTACTATATTTAACGCACAAAACATCACACATTAACATCACATAAATAGTACCAGAAAAACATGACTGCATAAATGAGTTTTACTAATCAAGTAGGTTTAACTGAGATTCAGCTTTTAGAATACTGAAAGTTCCCAATGATATTTTCCATAGAATTAGGAATTTGTACAATAATTTTAGTAGAAAAAAATGCATTTACTTTATTTTTAATCATTTAAAAGATCAACATTTTCATGATGTATATTGAATATACATCCATTTCATTGTCTTGCTACAAGATTTTTTCTTATTTTTACTATTTGACTTACTGCTTACTGTATAACTAAAATTAATAATAATAAAATATGCTCATAATTTTAATGTTTTACATCTATATTCCCATTTGTTCAAGTTATGAAAATAAATAGAGAGACCATCTATTTCCAATGCTCTCCAATTTAAATCAAAGAGTATTTAGGTAACAGTGCCACCTATTGCTATAAAGTTATAGTAAGTATATTTGTTATCTTTACTTTTGTATTTAATGCTCTAATTCTTTTTCTAAATAACTCCTGTGATCCTACGTCTTACATTATTTTAAAATAATAATTATTTTCAATTGATTTAAATATATGAATTAAATTACTCTAGGAAGATCATTGGGAAAAATGAAATGCCTTTGCTATAATGAGAGTAGTTTATATTAAAATATTCACATAAATTTGAATTCATATACAAAATCTAAAATACAACAGCTTTAACATTTAAGTTCTATTACTACAAAATAGTAGAGTTAAAAACACTGTAAATATATATCATATATAATAGCAATTACATTCCCAATACATGGATACAAATGCCTTAATATATATAAAATAAAATATTTCTTTACTATGATAGGTTGCTAAGTTCTCAGTTATTCTTGATTGTATGCAAATGATAATTGGATACATATTTAAACAGATGAGAATATCTACTAATGAAAAGGCATTATCTTAATTTTTCAGAAATAAATTTAACAATAAAATTAAATAAAATATATAAATACTTCATACAAATAGATTGAGGTAGAAAGTAGTGCTTACAGTTCTAGGTATAAAGATACTTTAGAGCACAAAAGAGGTTTAAGTTTTTAAATATGTTATTTAGCCTATAAGAAAGACAATAAACTGTATTTCTAAAATTTAATATTGCAGATTATATGATTTTAATTGCAGCTGTGTGTAGTTTCTGAAGTCTACACATTTCAATCCTTTAATTATATTTTTATTTTTATATTCAATTGCATTGAACTATATTTTATGTAAATTATGTGAGATGATAATATTATTAGTGTTTCTTAAATTGCATCCCTTAAATTCAAAGTAAATATTTTGAAAGTTATACCAATCTAAACATGCTGAAAATTCAGTTAGTTAATATTACTGAATGATTCTTTGTATATGTTAGAAAACAAAGAAAAGTAGTGAATATAGGACAATTATAGATAGAGAAGAATAAAGAATACGTTTTCTTCTGAATTTAAAATAATTATCATATAGAAAAATATAAAGAGGCATCTTACAAATAAATAATTTCTTTTGCATTGGTATTGGGTGAGGTTTAATGTGTTAAGTATTAAACATATTTCTAATGAAGATTAAAAGAATACAAACTAAAATAAAATGTATTAAAATAAATATTTACTATTTGTTTCTTAATATTAAACATTTTACAATTTCACTTGTATATAATTGCTTTTATTTTTTGAGTTATTTTATTCTGAACATGATTTTATCAATTATATATTGTATTTCAAAAATATAAATGATATGTATACTTGATGTCAAGAAAAACAATTTGAAAAAGATATATTTCAAAATTTCTTATTTTTACATTTTAGACTGCAATATTTAATTTATTGTTCAGATAGTTTAATCAAGAAGTGAGCATATAAAATTAAAACCATAAATTAGGGAAAGTCAGAATTATATTTTTAAATTATACTTGAAACCATTCTAATGAAACTGATGTGAAATGTTGCTTATGTAAAAGTTTATTTTATCAGAAGAAAAAGCTAAGAACACTAATAATAGACTACAAATAAACATATGACTATCTATAGACTAAAACTGATCAATGTTACAAGCTGGCTTATAATTTGGCTTAAAAATAAGTCAAATAAGAAAATAAGAAATGAAACAATTAACTTGTATAAAGTTCTTTAGGACATTGAATTTAAATTTTGTGGTAGTGGTCCCTTATATTATCATTAAAGAATAATTCAATCTGAATGAGAAGGGGAGGAGTGTATAATTATGTTAGTCTTTAAATTATTTATCTGTGCTTTGCCACATAATTCCTAAGAATGCCGACTAAAACTATGAAGATAAGGTGGTTTTACCCAACAGCAACATTCTCATTGCCTTTATGTCTTAGCTTTACTAGATCATTGAGTTAAATGAACATCACAAAACCAATGGAGCTTTAGTCTCTGCATTACCTTCTCCTCATAATCATTTTCAATTTATTTTTTTGCCTGCATGTCATCATTTTAATGTAAATCTTTCTTTTTCTTTTCAATGAAATGAAATGATTAAGTAATTCTGCCTTTTGCATGATTAAAGATGACGGATAAGCTTGGGTGGATAAATATCAAGGCTCCTAACAGATTCTGTGCACCTCACATGTCACAGTCCTTCTAGATTGTTCGCTGTTAATGACAGGAAAAATTAGCATGTCTGTGGGAAGCCTAAGAAGAATCAAGAGATAAGGAAACTATATCATTTTTTCTTACTAAAATGTAAATCACTTTCTTTATTTTTTTTGTTGTAATTAATCCCCAGCATGGAGCGTGGAAATTAAATTATATGGAAGCCCTAAGCACGTTGTGAGTTCATATGAAATCCAGTAGTCATTTAATAATTATTGAATAAGTTACAAGTATGATCAAATAGAATAGAAGGAATATAATTCAAGGACATTAATAGAATCATAAATTATATAGAACATTAATTCATATTAAAGCACAACCTTGGATTTTATCATTTTAAGGATGTCTATAAATAAAATTAAAATTCCCATCATATTTTGAAATTTCTATTATCTCCCACTTTTTGCAGTTTGTCCAAACATATATAAAAGAAAGAGACAATTAAAATTGCACTTATTGTATCATTGCTTTTTGTTAAAAGGGCTGTAATATTGTTAAGTTCAGTTTCTCTTTTAGGACTAGTAATTTTTGCAGTGTATGGTCACTCAGTCTTTTAAGTATTTAAATACTAGGCACAAAATTATTTAATTTTGATATTTTTAAGAAAGCGTCCATAGTTTCTTCAGCCACTTTTATAAAATGTATGCTATAGTAGGCAGATGTCTATGATAACAGTAAAATACCCTCTGCATTTGTTTTGTCAATCAGGACCACACAACATTTGCTGACTTAAGTTTGGAAGACATCTGTATCATGGTAGTCCTGTGTTCCTTTTTGATCGAAAAAAATTACTATTCTCTGATTTTTTTTTTCCTTCTGAGTGTGTTCTGGACGGCAAGATTTGGGCCACAAAATGCTAATTTCTAACCTAACACCATGACAGCAATCACAGCCATCACAGGATGGAATAAAGAGAGCAATCTAACATCCAGGGGTATGAGTTTCTCATCAGTGGCTGGCAGACTGCCGTGAAGGCTTACAGTAATCCCATTGGACAGCCCTGGTTGATGAAGCCTGGGAACAGGCAGCCACAATGTAGGGAGTTCACAATTGCAAGCATTTGTCCATAATTTAAAGCTATATGAGAAGTGGAGGGTATTCATCTGAACAACAAGCTATAATTTTACTGGGGTAACATTTACACAGTTTTTAACCCATTAACTACTTCTTTCCTTATGCACACTGACTTCCTCGTTTTGTAAAATACCTCTCCAAAAAGCAACATGCAAACACCTAACACAAGCTTATCCCTTAAGCTGTGAAAACCTGACATAAGAATAAAAGCTTTTTGTTTGGAAACAGCAGCAGTGAGTGACATTTCTAAATCTCAGATGTGGCAGTTTTTTGATAGTTTCCCCTTATGTGGTGCTTTTAGTATTGAAATCCATTTTTAGCATATCACAAGCATATACAGGCATGTATATAGGTGGGGTTATTGTAGGTGTGCTGGGTCTGACTATTTTACGCCAGCTAGAGATATCAGCAAATGTGATCATTCAAATAATTTTAATTTACAACACACAAAAACTGTTGTGTGCTATTTTGTGTGTAAATGTAGTTGTATTTTGTGCCTTGTTTATCTTACTAGTTTGAAAATGGGATATAATTTTGTAACTATATTTGTATAAAAATAGAGAGTGATTATTATTAAATATGTAAACAACCTATTTCATTTAAGAATGTTAGTGGTTATTTCTTCATAACTCATAAACTAGAAAAATCTGCGATTATATTAAATTAAGGATCAGGAAGTTAATACTATTTCTCTTCTTCATATAATAGATGCCACTTTCCCCTTTTCCTTTCCTTCATACTCTTTCAATAAGATTATCATGTGCTTAAATTATTCCCATAAGGGGTTGGAGTGGTGGTACAAGTAGTAAGGCATCTGCCTTGCATGAGCTAGCTAGCCTAGGGACATACCACGGTTTGATCCTCCAGTGTCCCATATGGTCCCCCAAGCCAGGAGTGATTTCTGAGCACATAGCCAGTAGTAAACCCTGAGTGTCACTGGGTGTGACCAAAAAAAACAATAAATAAATAAATAAATATTCCCATAAAACTACATTTTATTCTCCTAAGTAAGCACACATCTAATGTCACTTACGTAAAATATCATCTTAAACATACACCATTCATCCAACAAAAACTTTTTATATAATAATGGTTAATTTTTGCCACATTTTTTCTTAGCTTCATGTTACTCTCATTCTAGAACATTAGAGTCGTCATATAATATTAATATTAATTCTGAGCAGACAGTCAGGAGTAATCCCTGAGCACCGCCGAGTGTGGTCCCAAAACCAACATAAATAAATGAATAAATAAATAATTAATATTATAAATTTTATACTTTTGTTTTCTAATTACAACACTTTTCTTATTAATTCATTAAAAACTACATTCATTTTCCTTGTTTACAAAACAATCACTTTAAGGACAATAAATTCCCCATTTTAAGTCAATGAGATTATAATTATGTTCAATTAACAATAGCTATATGTTCAAAGAATTTTAAAATAAAATTAGACATATAGTGTAGAAAATATTTGAATATAAATAAGTAAAATTATAACTAGTTGCAGATGATTCAACAATATGCATAAAATCCAAAATATTCTAAATCCAAATAAAAGCTATTGGAAACAATAAAATATTAGTAATGTAAAACTATAAAATTAATATTAAAAAGCCTATAAGTTGTTTCTATATACAGGTTATGAACTAGGAAGGAAAATAAATTAGGAAAGCAGTTTTATTTAAAATTTTATTAAAAAAGGGGCCCAGGAGATAGCATGGAGGTAAGGCGTTTACCTTTCATGCAAAAGGTCATCAGTTCGAATCCTGGTGCCCCATATGGTCCCCCGTGCCTAACAGGAGCAATTTCTGAGCATGGAGCCAGGAGTAACCCCTGAGCACTGCCGGGTGTGACCCCCCCAAAAAAATTTTATTAAAAAAGAGTTAAATACCTTGGGATAAGTTTAATCAAGGAAGTAAAAGACCTGTACACTGAAAGTAGAGCACACAAATAAGTTAAAGAATATTGTATGCTCATAGATTAGAAGAATTAAATAGTCATAAATACCTAAAGCAATATATCAATTCAATGCAACTGCTATTAAAATTCCAGCAGCATTCTTCACACAGAAAAATCACATAAAGTATATGAAATTTAAAAGAAAACACCAAATTAGCAAAAATCAAATTTGAGGAGGGATAAAAAACTTCTTACTTTAAAATATACCTAAGTGATAACAATTATTGCCATAAGGTACAGTTATAAAAACATACATAAGTGGACAACTGATTTAACAGAGAGGTTAAAATTAGCATTCAGTGAAGCAAGGAAAATATCTTTAATAAATAATATTAGAAAAATGAATAGCTGCATGCATGCAAAAGAAAATTGTGTATCTGTTATCATACGCAAACTTTAATTTAAAGGATAAAAGATTTATTTATTAGACACCAACTAAAATACTTTTATAGGAATATAGGTATATGTTTCTTGCTCTATTAAAAAAATCTGTAGGGTCTTGTCTACAAAATTAAGACAAACAAAAGCTAAAATAACCATCTGTGCTACATTAAATTATAATACTTGACTAGCGCAAAATAATCATCAATGAAATGAATAATTATCCTATTCAATGGGAGAGGATATTAGCAAACCGTTGTTGGGAAATTAGTGATCTTCAAATTTCGTAAAGAATTCACATAATTTCTACCAACAAATTTTAAATGACAAAAAAATGTATATACATACATATGCTAAAAA
>PVKC010042606.1:0-11927 GCA_004027635.1 Crocidura indochinensis | reverse complement strand
ATTTTTCTCCCTTGTTTACTTCCAAGAAGATAAAAAGGTAAGTGGAAGGATAGTGATAAGAGATGCAAGGATGAATACTTGTCAGATTTTGTTTGATACTACTTTAGTCTTGTTTAATTCCTAGATTAGATGCTGAGAACATATGTTTGGGCTCCGTTTGTTAGAAGTTAACAGTGTTTTCTCCCATAAACAATTTTGCATATGTCTCCCAATTTAACCAAACATCTATATAATGGGAACTTTACATTTAAAAAATCTGTTGTTGATTATGGTTCTATGATTTACAGTACTATTAATAGTGTTTTTATATATAATTCTAATACCACAGCCATCACCAGCGTACCCACCTCAGTCTCCCATAATCTGTAGTTTAATAACTACTTTTTAAATATAAAAATGTGAGGGAAAATTATTATGAATTAATATGAATTGATTTTTAGCAATAACTGGAAAATTAAAGAGCACATAGAATTATTCATGTGCTGTAATTTTGCATCAGGAAAAGTCTTTTGCAAAATAACAGGACAGATAGATGTGGGAATTAGAGAGCATTAAAAATAGAAGTATTGCTTTTCAAATATATCTTGCTCTATAGTTTTATATATGAGGATATAAATTAGTACCCAAAATGCAAGTCATAAGTTAAATACAAACAAAAATAAATGTACAGAAATTTATAAAGACAGCAGTACAGCCATACATGATAAAATTTTTTTTTTTTTTGGATCACACCCGGCAGTGCTCAGGGGTTCCTCCTGGCTCCATGCTCAGAAATTGCTCCTGGTAGGCACGGGGGACCATATGGGGCACCGGGATTCGAACTGATGACCTTTTGCATGAAAGGCAAATGCCTTACCTCCATGCTATCTCCCGGGCCCCCATGATAAATATTTTATTCTGGTAATTTGTGGAGAGGGTCACATCCTGTAATGCTCAGGGCTTACTTCTTGCTCTGTGCTCAAGGAACCATATAGCGTGTTGGGAATTGAATTCTAGGTGGCTACATGCAAGGCAAGATAGTATCCACTGTACTATTTCTCTAGCCACTGTCTGGTAATTTTTGAACCAAGTTATTTGGGCGGGGTGGTGGATCTTGGGGCTTTTAGGCACTCCCAGCAGTGCTCAGGCTGCTCTCCAGGAATCAATCGTGAAAAAGGTGGGGACCATGTGGGATGCTGGGGATTGAACCCAGGTTTGCCAGGTACAGGCAAAGGATCTTTCCACTGTACTTCCACTCTGGCCCCTGAATCATGTTTTTTTTATGCTTTCTTGGAACATTCTTTAAAACAAAAAAGTAATGGCAATAATCATTTTTGAGCCTTACCTACTTCAATTACAGTGAACAGTGGTCTTAATTTAAATATTGTAGAATACTATAATAGTATCAATAATATTTATATTATATTATATATATTATATATTATTATATTATATATAATATAATGTATTATATATAATATACTATATATAATATATAATATAATTATATTAATACATTATATTATATATAATATAATGTATTACATATATAATACATTATATTATATATAATATAATGTATTACATATAATATATAATATGTATATAATTATTAATATAGAATATTAATAATATTATTAATAATAGTTCTTTTAATTGAAATAGTGTAGCATACTAGAAGAGTAAATATATATTAATTATATTAGACACTAAATTGGAAATATGGGAGAAGGGAGACAACATGAATTCTGATTTTATTTCTGTTTATAGGTATACATGTATAGGTAGGTCAATGTAAATATTTGTTAAACAATTTTTAAGATGGTGCAAAGGTTATGCTTTTGGTGGAAACTGTACTTTAAGCTTTGTTCTTGAGCTTGTGAGTAATACATAATTTGATATTGTTTTATGAAGTCCAGCATCAGTAGCAAGCGCAGTGTCCACTCATCCACAATGTCACCAAAATTTTGTTTGTTTTATTTAGTTCACACCCAAAACTACTCAGGGACTATTCCTGGCTTTGCACTCAGATTACTACTGGAGGGCTCAGGAGACTATATCAGGTGCCAGGGTATCAAGTCTGAGTCAGCTGCGTGTAAGGCAAGTGCCCTACTCACTCCATCCCTGAGAAACCGTGGTTAATAGCTTTGTAAAGTACAAAATATCAACTAAAAATAATAAAATGCCAGTGTTCAGATTTAAAATTTGAATCAATGTTTCTAGTCAGTACAGTAGTCTTGTTGATGGTCATTTCTGTGCTGAACACTGAAATCTGGTGCCTAGGGAGAAAAGTACATTTTTTTCCCTGTCTGGAATATATGGGCTTTCTAGAGAATTTAATATAATTTAGTATAACTTAATTATACTATTAACTAATTATTAATCAATTTAGTATAATTAGCATAATTTAATTACAATATTAACTAATATCAATTTATTATAATTTAATTATGCTATTAACTAATTATTAATTTGTATGATTTAATTGTGCCATTAATTATTAATTAATTTAGTATGATTTCATATAATTCAGAATTTCAAATTCTAATTGGAATGATTACTTTTAAAAGTACATTCTTTTATGGGTTCTTATTCCTATTAGATAAGAACTTGTTTCTATACATAAGAGTTCTCCATTTTAGTGTGCCTTTGCAAAAAGGAATGATGCCATATCATATTAGTGGTGCATTTGGGGGTAAAAATGACAATTTATATCATCTCTGTGCACTGTGAATCAACTTGTTCTGCCTCATATTACTGTGTCTTCCTACAAACTGAGGGGGAAAATGAGATTGGACCCAGGGGCCAGGTGGTCTCAGGAGCATTGAGTGGAAATAAAAATATATGGTGAAACCTAAATTGTCAAACCAAAGTCAATGACAATAGAATCAAAAGACCCAAACTACAACATGCTGGGCATAAAAGGGACCTGTTACACTAGCAGTCCAGGTGGCTAAGGGTGGAGGTATTGGGATATTTGCTGAGAATTCTGGAAGAAGGTCAACATTGGTGGTGGGAATGGCCCTAATCCACTGTCACTATATATCTGAAATCCAACTGTGAAAGACTTGTAATTCAGATTGGTCACAATAAAAATTATATAAATAAGTAAATTCTTATAACGTCTGAACTGTTCTACTGTGATCTTTTTGCTTTCATTGTTCAATGAAGCTCATTTAAGAAATGATCTTGCTCAACAATTTGGAGTTACCATGACACTACGAAGCTGACATCCGCTTGAAATGACTAAATAGAACTCTCTCAGCAGTTTCCTTTAACATCTAGATGTTAGCGTTTGATCTTTGCCCCTGGACTATTATCTGCTAAGCTCTTCCCTGAATTTTGCTCTTTGAGTTTCTAGAGTAAAGTGTAGTATCAAACAAACAGGGTGCCTGAAATGCTAGAAGAGTTCTTTGTAGTTCCAACCTTTTCCCTTAAGATCCTTCACATGTCCTGACTTGTAGGTGTGGCCCAGGTCTCTCTTTCAGTCAGGTGACCTACACTCAGCACTTTTTTCATTAAGCAGTGAAAATTGACAGTGTATAATCTTTCATCAAATTGTAACTATCTCTGTGTCAGTTTTATGTCTCTAGAAGAACCCAAAATAGGCCAACTGTTTTCAAAGTCATTTACAAAATGACATACTGTTATTGATTTGTTGTTATTCCAAGAACATTGCTGGAAGAAACAGCAGCAGTATTCAAGGACCCAAGAGGATCCCTACCAAATGAGACACTTTTGAATTTTCATTATTTGAAGTAGGTCTGTTAACCAATTCTCTAGTGTAGTGCCTTCAGCCCTTCTTCTTTTAGTAGGGGTGGGGTTTTGAGGAGATTAATGGCGTCAATTTACTATATGGCATCTTGCATAGAAGGGTCAACCAGTGTGTCCAGCCAGGTAGGCTCCACTAAGAGTCATCCCCGGTATGAATAGGTTATCACTCCAGGAGGGCACCGGGTGTGACTGACATTGAAACACCCAGCCTGTGCTCTAAGGTTCAAGGATTGTTTCTGCATGAAGACCTGCCACCTTTTCCCAGTGTGCATGAGTCATATTTATTTACCCAAGGCCTAAGAGCTTCTTTGCAAATGATTTCATGAATGCACACCAGATCTGAAGTTTCAGCTTCCTTATGAAGAGAAACATACTTCTGAATAATTAATTCCTCTAAATGTTCACTGTCTCCTACTCTGTCATCTATAGTTTCCCTGCTTATATCTATTGAGAAATTATTGGGTATTTTCATTATTTTTATGCCACCACTCATTCATGCAGTTGTTCATAGTAAACTTTCAGGTGTTCAGTGTTTCTCATCACTATTGTCAACTTTCTTCTATTAATGATCTCATGTTCCCTCCAGATCCTACCTGCCTCCTTAACAGGTACCTTTTAAAGTTTGATTATTGTAGTTGGAAGTTTCATACTCTGTCATTTAGAAATGTACATATCCCACACCTCCACACCACCAATGTGCCTGAAGTCCTTCACCTCTCCCCCTGTTATAACCTATCATCCTTTTCTTACTTCCATCTTTGATTTCTTTCCTTCCTGCCCTTCTATATTATAGCTTCAACGGTACCCTAGGTATCCTCCCTTTTTCATCTTGTATTTTCTTGTCCAGTTATGGCATATCCCTTGTTCTGTTATGCCAAATTATTTGCCCTCTTATGAGAAATTATCTGGTATTTACCTTCCTTTGGACTTTATTTAATGTATCCTTTAGCTCATCCAAGTTGCAACTGATTGCATAATTTTTTCATAATTTTAATTTTTATCATAATACCTTGAAGCTGTAAGGTTCCATATACTACATCTTTGTTATTCACACATACTACATATACATACATATATATGTGCTACATCTTTGTCATCCACTCATCAGTCATTGGATACCTAGCTTGATTCTATGTTCTAGCTATTGTATTAAATGTTGCATTGAATAATGATGTACCTATGTTCACTTTTGTGTACCTTGGAAGTAGAAACCAAGAAGTGGAATTACTGAGTAATAGGGCAGTTCTATTTTTCCTTTTCTGAGTATCTCCATACTGATTTTCATACGGATCAAATCAGACAGCATTCCTACCAGCAGTGGAAACCTTACAACATACTGTTTTCTGTCTATTTATATGTATAATATATGTCTATATATGTTATTACCTAGCTATAAATTATTAAGTACTAAATTAGTCTACTAAAAATAGTCTTAAGATATTTTACATTTCATGAAAATAACAATTATTCTATTGCCATCTTAAAAATCTCATCCACTTACATAATTCACTTATATAATTGAAACTCAAGGGAGTGACAGTTATGAATTTATAAGTAAAAGAAAAGCTGCTAGAAAGAGCTTCATGGTGAGAACTGTTTTCTTTGCTTGTCCCTGTCACCTGCTGCCTTCACTCTTCATTTGATGTCTGGTGCATGCCATGAGTAGTATATGTTGGCTGGTCTCTCTCTAGAGTTTGGTGAAAGGAATGCCTACTTGGTTTGATTTGATTTTATAGAATAATGTGATTTTAGCTGACACCACTGGATAAAGCATAGTATTTGGGTGTATGTGTGTGCTTAATGACTGTCATCACAAGTGTCAGTCACACTTCAAATAAGTATGGTATCTTTCACCCCCTGTGTTGATAACTTCTCTTTTGGAAACTTCTACATTTTTCCGAATGATTTGATGTTTGTCTTTAGACTAGTTGGCAAGCTACTAGCTCATTTGCAGAGAGGATGAATTATGAGACTCCACATGTGAAGAGCTTGTGCCCTGGCACAATGACCTGAAAATACTGTTATCAATGCTCTTTTTTTTTCTTTATAAATCTTTAATCACCATAATTACAAGCATCTTTGTAGTTGGGTTTCAGTCATAAACAGAATAACCCCCTTCACCAGTGCAACATCAGTGCTTTGGTGAATGCATGAATTAGAAGAGTGAGTAGAGTTGAAAAGCAAATTCTAGGGGCCAGAATGATAGCATAGCAGTTGGGTGTTTGCTTTGCATCCAGTCGACCCAGAACTGATGGTGGTTCGATTCTCAGCCTCCCATGTGGTCCCCGGAGCCTGGCAGGAGCAATTTCTGAACGCAGAGCTAAGAGTAACCCCTGAGCACTGTTGGGTGTGACTCAAAGATACCCCCCCAAAAAAGCAAATACCAGATCCTCCTTATGACTCACAGATATCACTTAGGATCAGAGAAAGTCATAAAGAGGTATGCAAGCACACTGTCTTATGAAAGAAGTTTTGTTACTTTAGGCACACTATGTTTAAAAAGACTGATAATGATTCTTTTAAAATGGAATAACTGAAAAAAAATGGAATATCTGGTCGGGCATTTGCCTTGCACACAGATGGCTATCGCTTGATTCTCATAAAGCTTTCACTAATTATTAAGAGGGTATTTTAAAAAAACTGGAAAGCTTGAGTTAATGCAATTTCAGATATTTTTTTTTTCTCCTTGAGCAAATACATGAGAAATTTTATTTCGATGAGCTCACTCTTATCTAAGAAGAATCTTTACAGAAGAATGACAAATATTTCCTCTTAGAAAATTCGTAGTTCTTACACTTAGGCCTAGGATCTATTGTGTGTTAACTTTTTGGTTTTGGTAGTGTTTTTGTGTCAATACAGAAACAAAAATTTTGCTAGTTAAAAAATTTGGCAGATTTAAATCAGATATAAAATATGATTCCCAGACTCCGAGTATATAATATTTGTGTATAGAGATATAGATATGTAGCCTTTATATTGAGTATATTTGTGTATTGTGTTTTTGTGTGATGCATACACACAAGGAAATAAATAAATAAAATGGAATATCTGGGTCTAAGTGATGGTGCAACAGGAGGACACTTGCCGTGGATGTGGCCAATGTGGGTTTGAACCATATGTTCCCTGATCCCCTTCACAAGTGAACCCTGAGTGCAGAGCCAGGAGGAAACCCTGAGTACTGTTGGGTGTGCCTTCCCCCTCAAAATCTAAAAAGGAATCTCTGATGATTCCGTGTTGAAGGAATTTAGATGACTTTATTCAAGGATCCTCCTGGCTCTATATTTATTCATCTTATGCATGGTTCTACTTTGAACAGAAGATTCCCATTGAGCTTTGGAGAGCTCAGTGGCTTGTGTCTTCTTAGGAGAATATACAAGATATTTCTAGCAAAGTCGCAGACTCAAGTATTACCCAAGATTTTCCTGGTTGTTTCACTCCATTATTTTCCTATCAGATCTTCCATTTGTGGGAGGAGCACTGCTAAGCTCTTCCTGGTAGGGTTCCATATCTGAGTGTTTCCACATAGTCCTGAAGGAGCATCATGGGTCTCATATCTGAGGATCAACCTGTATGTTTTTTCTTTATCTGGATCTGACAACTGTCCATCATTAGAAATAAGAGATAAGAACATTGGCCTGAGGTTATTTGGTTAGTATAAAAATAAAATAATAAAGTTTAAAGAATAAAAATAAAGTAATAAACTTTATTATATTAGCATAAAAGCTGATTGGGATAGAAAAGTTATTTATTTTGGAAAAGTACAAATTTAGTGTGCATTATAATTAAACTGGTTTATATTTTTCTTATAACTCTTAGCCCATTGGAGTATTACTGTAGTCATCTTGAAAAAAAGTGAGACATTTTCAAGGAGGATAAAGGTTGTAAAATTGCTCTTAATTAAAATTTTATTTGAATTATTAATGTTGGGATGACTTGCTTGAATAATTTATTCTTGGGATCTTGTTTAATCAGTAGGTGACATTTTTATGCCCATTGTTATTAGTTTGCCAGAATTTTCTTTCCTTTTTTTTTAAATTATAACTTAAAATAGTTGGGGGGTAGGAGAGATAGAACAATGGACTATAATGTAAGTTGCATACAGAAGGTCTGTTATGTGTCACCAGCATCCTATGATTTCTCTGATTCCTGCTATGAGAGCCCCTGAGCACAGAATTAGGAGTAACCTCTGAGCACTACTGGGTGGGTAAGGTCTCAAACAAACACAAAAAAAAACCTTTTGTATGTACTTGTACATGTGTGTTTTCTAAATATAAACTTGATTTAGATATTTTAGACACCAGGTTAAGAAAGAAATATTGGTGTAAGTTCAGTGAACATGTTTGAGTCATCAGAAAATAATCTTCGAAGTATTGTTTTCACTTGGTACATGAAGAGTAAAAAATGAACATGTGTTTATGTGTTTCAAAATACACATTTTGATTTCTTGTGCTGCAGTGTGGAGTTGGACATGTGGAGAGGTCTCCACCAGGGGACCTCCAAAGAGCCTGTGCCCACAGGTCTTTTGCAGGGCTAGATTTTGTTATTAGGGCAATCACAGAACAGAGGCTAGTTCTTACCGACTGGATCTAGACGTTTCCTCCATGACATTATGGGCCCTTTTTATTATAAATCTAGGGGATAGAGATATATTGCTTGAAACTGACATTTTGAGAAATGCCAAATGTTCATAAACTGAAGTGAACAGTACAAGTATATTCAATTTTCAAATCAATAATTTCATTCAATTAAACTCTTATTTAAGGGAAATCTAAGTGTTCATTCATGGAGTGGGAGGGCAAGCAAAATAATGCTCAGGGAAATGGCACTTGTGGCCTCCACATGTCCTTGAAGCCCTTTGACCTATCTTCCCAACTCATAATTAAACCCATATCTTTGTCTCATGGATACAATTCTGTGGAAAAATCTCGAAAAGAAACCCCCAACCCCTACATCTTATTCCAGTAGTAATTTGAGTGACAACTCTACCTTCAAATAGTTTTAGGGAATCAGTTATGGACAGAAAATAATGTGGCTACTATTTACTGGGAAATTCAGATTTTCAGAGATCCACCAGAATAGATTGGTAAAGACAAGCACCAGAATGCCATTATTTCATAAAAGTCTTTGTACAGTCATCTTATCTCTGGTTTGTTTCATGGATGCTTCCAGAAGCCTTTGTCTGTGCGTAGTGCTACTTGGCCCAGCAGTTTGCTTTTATGCAATCACATGAAATTAAAAACAACCAAAGGGGGGTGTGTACTCAAATATATGGTTCAGTGGCAGAACATCTACCTTGTAGGCTGATAGCCAATAAGTTTGACCTGTCATCATTCCGCATGCTCGACGAAGTCCTAAGGACATCATGGTTTGTAAGTCTTTGAACTGCAACAAGAGTATGGAATTTACGGGAGATAGCATGGAGGTAAGGTATTTGCCTTTCATGCAAAAGGTCATCGATTTGAATCCCGGATCCCCATCTGGTCCCCCGTGCCTGCCAGGAGCAATTTCTGAGCATGGAGCCAGGAGTAACCCCTGAGCACGGCCGGGTGTGACCCCCCCCAAAAAAAAAGTGTGGAATTTCTAACTACAGCCAAGTGTGGGAAATTTCTGGTTATTACAGTAGTAACAAATGAATAAGAAGGAGAGAAACATAAAGAATAAACATTTGGAGATCATCTGGAGATTTTAAGAACAAGAGGATTCTCGTATATCTCCTATTCAAACAACTTGTTTCATCTCAAAGTTTAGAATTTTTGAAATGAGTTCCTATTCCTTTTCACTTCTGCGCTCTCCTAGGGAACATCTGTCATTTATACTTTACAAGACAAAAAAAATACCTGGAAGATTCTGTTCCAAGATTCTTGGTTTGATAGTTGAGGCGAAGGAAGAAATACAATCCCATCAGATTTGAGTTAGGGGAAGAAAAGGTGCAGGGAGAGAACGGAGGCCTCAAAGGACAGGTATGGTTGATCTTACTATTATTGTAGCCACAAAGGGAGCTGAGATCCGGTTCTGGGAGCCTTTTAGAAGACTTACTCAACACGATCCCAGATGGTTGGCCTGGAGTGTGTTTCTCTACTTGTCTTGGTGACTATAGATTTTGGAGGTATGCTGATAAGAACTGGTGCCCAGTGGAACAATCGTGCAAACAGAAAAACACACTTCATAAATAATTACTACAAGAACAAAATAATGACTGTGAATACTTCCCAGGTAGAGGGTCTGGGCTGATACCTTTGTGGCATTCTCAAAAGATGTGTGGACAGGTTTAGTTATTATTATTTACTGGAGTAGGACCACAAATTAAAAAATGTTTATTAAACAAAATAAACTTATTTTATTATAATATAACTTATGTAATATTACTATATAATCAAATTTTAAATAGCTTATTAATAAAATTATTATGCAGACATTTGTATGCATGTTTTACAGCAGCCCAGCACCACCTCTGATCCCCTCTGACTGAAAGGGTCCAGCATTGCAACTTAGTCATATCAAACTTCCAAGCCACCTAAATTTTTTAGATTTGTAAATCCTAGACCATATGGCTCTTTGTGGCTGTGCCACACTTTAATATTTTGTAGTATCAGTCCATTAGTATCACAAGGAATATGAATTACATAGAAATCTATCCGGGGCTGGGCGGTGGCACTGGAGGTAAGGTGCCTGCCTTGCCTGCACTAGCCTAGGACGGACCGCGGTTCGATCCCCCGGTTTCCCATATGGTCCCCCAAGCCAGGAGCAACTTCTAAGCGTATAGCCAGGAGTAACCCCTGAGCGTCACTAGGTGTGCTCCCCCCCCCAAAAAAAAGAAAAGAAATCTACCCACCTCATTGAACCCAAAGCAGAAACACAGAATTTCTATGAGCATCAACTACAGCCCACTAAATCCTTAGACACTGACGTAAGTAATACTATGGAGAGACAGAACAATAATTTCAAATTGAACTGTGTTTATTTAAGAGATGATGATTTCAGTTGTGTCTGTGTTCGTAACAAGCAATATGAAGTAAATTTGTTTGTGCCTGCATGGATTCAGGTTATGGTGGTAGATATGGGACTGAGGGTACTGGTGAAGGGATGGTTCTCACTGAGGGTGGGGCTGGTCTTTGAACATTTCATGCCTGAAACGATCATATGATTAACAACTTGGTAATTAATGGTGCTATAAAAAAATAAGAAAAAACAGTTACTACTAAAAATAGAAAGTTTGCAACCTTTAATCAACATTAAGGCAGAAACAATCCAAGTGTCTCTCTTGGATGGAATGGATAAATGAAATGTCTATGTATTCAGTAGATTGCTGTATTTTTCGTGCCACAAGATTCACCTTTTTCCCCCCAAAAGATGCGTTTTATGGAGCAAATGCTGTCTGAAGCTGAAGCCTGATTGCGGGGGAGGATATCATCTAAAACTGTGTGTCTTATGATCAGGTGCATCTTATAGAGTGAAAAATATGTTATTTAATTTTAACAGAGATAGCAGTAGCATGGATGAACCTCAAGGGCATTATACTGAGTGCTATACAATAGCCAGAAGTTGCGGCTGGAGCAGTGGCTCAAGCGGTAGGCTTCTGCTTTGCCTGCTCTAGCCTAGGACAGAACATGGTTCCATCCCCTGGTGTCCCAAATGGTCTCCCAAGCCAGGAGTGATTTCTTATAGCAGGAGTAACTCCTGAGCATCACCAGGTGTGGCCCAAGAACCAAAAGAAACAAACAAAAAAACCAAAAACCCAGCCTGAAGTCAGACATCTTACTTGACTTTTTTTTTTTTTTTATCATATTAAGTGCTTAAAAGAATCAAATCCAGAGAATCTCCAGAGAGAATGGAGGATGGTAGTAAAGTTTAGGGAGGAGAAAAGGGGAGTTGCGCAATGGATACAATTAGAGCTTGTAAGGATGACAAAGTTATGGGGGCTGGGACAATAGTACAACACGAAGGGTGCTTGTCTTGTATGTTGAGGACATGGGTTCATTCGCTGGCACTACACATATGGTCTCCCAAACACCACTACGAGTGATACCAGAATTCCAAGCCAGCAATAAGCCCTAAATACTATTAGGCATGAGCTCAAAATAAAAGAGAAAATGTCTGGGGTCTAGAGAAATAGTACAGGGGTTGAGGGACTTGCCTTGTACATGGTAGTCTCTAGTTAAGTCCCTGGTAACTGC
>PVKC010042605.1:0-11924 GCA_004027635.1 Crocidura indochinensis | reverse complement strand
TATATAAGATTACTTCTCACTGCATGGTGGCCTGAAAGAATAGATATTGACATTCCAAATTTCCCATGAATCACTCTTTCATTTCTCTGCAAAATATGAGGCTAGACACTTTGGGGAAAATAGTGTATAGAAGATATAATTCTTGAGTCACATAAGATGTTATCAATTGGAGACAGGAAAGAGGTGGTCAAGGATGGAAAAGCAATCTAGTTATCGAGAGAGAATTGCACTGGGATGAAAAAAATAAACCACATTCAAGTGCATGATCCAAGGGGACAAAACTTCCTGTTTCTTTTCCAAAAGATGAGAGTGAGGAAATCAAGTTATCTGATCCAGGCATGGGGACAAACCTTTCAAATGCATAGGAAATAGATATAATCAGGAGCCAAATATTTAGCCTGTAGCATTCTTTTTCAGAGTGAAATTCCCTGGTGCACCTGCCAGTGTGTAACATTTGTCCCTCCAAGTAGCATGAATGTTAGTCTGTTGTAGTACCATTCGCTTCCTCGCCCAGAGTAGACACTCATTATTCATGTACTGACTGGATTGTTTTCCAACTCTGCACCCCAGGAAGGATCTATGAATTTTCTCAGTTTTTCTCCAGCTGAATCAAAGAGAAACTTACAGCCACCAGCCGAGTATCTATCTAGTTTCCGATCATCCCCTATTAGCTTCTTCTGGCTGAAAAAAAAAAAATAACTTTCTATAGCAGAGGACCAGGAGGCAGCTGCTGGTCCAGCCCATTTAAATCCACTTGAAAGGGAGGATAATTGTAGATGCCAACTTGATGCTTTTAACTGTATAAAACTCCATCCGGAGTTAATAAACTATTGAATCGTTAATGTCCTGATCTTGCATCTTAATACATAAAGGCATTTTGAAACAGACTGAATGAGCATAATGATCAATTTCTACCTGGATAAGAAGATCCAGCTGTGGCCAGGCCAATGCCCTAGAACACAGGGGGGCTGACAAAGGCAATGAATATTTCTCTTCCCTTCTCCCACTCACCATGTGCAGATCTGCCTCACATTGTTTGGGTTCCATTTTATCAGTTTCCACACAAAGATCTGATAAGGATAATGTATGGAAGCAGCTCCTGAAATCAATCTAACCAAGGGGGTGGGAACAAAAGTGAATTTGACTTTGCTTTGTGTAGAAGCAATTAGAGGACATACCAATGTGTAGGGGGAGGGAAGCTGGTGTGACTGGGTGGAGAATTGACCCAGCTATAAGACAGAAGTAGGTTTTGACAACTTTACTAGATGATCAGAAATTCAGACAAAGGCTGGGATGGGGATAGATGCAAAATATTGAATAGAAGGAATAATCCTTTGTTGTGGCTTGGGAACATGGGCTGTGCAGTTATGTATAGAAGATGAATTTGGATAGAGGTATAATTATGTGGTTATATATTTTTGGAAATATTCTGGTAGAGAAATTGAGTGGACTAAAATAGTAGAGTTAAAATGAGATAGGCATTCATAATTTTTTTTTAAAAAAGAGATGACTGATTACTTTTCTGTGATTATAATAATGAGGTGTGCCAGGAGCAAATGGATAGAATTCAACCAAGCAGTGTCTTACTGAGGATAAACACAGAGAATCACTTTTCCTATTGCCTGGCTAAGAGAGTCTGTTTCCTCTGGATGATCAGACCTCTGTAATGAAGCAAACCCTGTGTTATGATGACCCTACAGTCATCAGTGGCTGATGCTTCAGCAACTCTATTTTAGAAGATGGTCAAAGGTGAATTCTTAAAGAAGTTGTTTTCCTTTCTTCTACCCATCGTGTTTGATTCACATCCAGTGTCTCAGATCCTATCATGAGCTCCTTGACCCAGTATGGCTTCTGCTCTTGAGGTTCTGTACACAGACTTCAGAGCAGGTCTGCTTGGATTTTTGAATCCCAACCCATCACTTCCTGCCCGCACGCGCAACTCATATCAATGAGCTGGTGTGATGCAGGAATATTGCAAGCCTTCCTCAAACCTTTGCAACGATGATATTCAATAGGGTGAAGAGAGAGGTTCCCTGAGTCTGAGCTTCAATAGGATGGGACAGATGGTAATGAAAACCAATCTCATCCCATTGTGTCTCTTGTTCTGGCTAACACTTCTCAGCCCTTTTCACTTCTACTTCCTCCATCCCTCCCTCCCTAGTCTTTCACAGTAACAAGGTTTCTCTCTGACTTTCAGACATCAAAGAAACTCTTAGGAGAAAAGAGAGTGGATGATGGTTATGAGCAAGTCAAACTTCTATCAATGGCATAGTTGATGAAGTTCATCCTGTAGGGGGAGCCATTCCCTTTCCCTCTGGCATCTTCCAACTCCCCTGAGAAAGAGCTTCTCACAAGGATCAAACAGATGGGTTTACCATCTCAGCAGCTGCCAGGAGTACACCTTGGAGAAGGAAGAGTCTTTTATCTGCTTTGTGACATGAGCGGATTATAACCTAAGTACTAGCTGGCTTAAGATGGCCTTGGTCCACTCCATTTGTTTTTAGTTCTGCCAACAGGTCACTCCAGGATTGTTCCGGTATGTATGTGCTGGAGGCAAAGGGCCAGGACAGTGAGTAAATCCAGTTGTGTATAAAGATAAAAAGGGCCTCTTGGAAATCTCCCAGGGTAGGAAATTTGCTGTAATATTATCTGATAAACAAGTCACACATTTGTGGTAGGAAACAGTAGAAGCAGTCCAAGGATACAGACATTGACTGGCCAAGAGCAGGTATCACTACATGAGTGGAGTTGGTCTACCCATTGCCTAAGTCTGCAACATGGGGTGAGGATGGAAGTGTGTTCTGAGAGTAGAAAGCCTTACCTTGAGGCTCAGAGGACAGATTTTATGACGGAACATCTCAGAGCCAAACATTAGCAAGTAACCATGTGTTCTTGAAAAGATAGAGGGCAGGCAAGTCAGGAAGAGAACACCAAGGAAACTCTGAAGCTTGACTCTCTTGGCCCAGGGAGGAACTCGCAGTTGCTCATGCACCAGGAGAGCTAAAGTTGAAGAGCTTGAGCTAACTAGCTTAGGATTTATCAGAGGCTCTGGTGGAATCCAGGGAAGGTTTTCTTCATAGTGCACAGTGTGCTGGGCTTCCTTCTGAAAGATAACCCTGAAACCCTGTCTAAGGGGGAAGGGAGAGGAGGCAAAAATCTTACGCCCACCCGAGCTATAAAGCCAGGAGACCTTTGTTGCTAAATAATGCTTCTTCCTGCAACCACCTCGCTTTGTTTGGTTCTTTTGTTCCTCTCTGGGGAACACAGCTAAGTGCTTCTAATTCACAACCTGGAAGTCAGCTCTAAGTCGTCAGACAATAATATATTAGGACCCTGACCATGATTGTGCGTGTGTGTATGTATGTGCGCGCACACACACAATGGCAGGAATATGGGTGAAATAAGAAGTCAGGTCCCAGGTTAAGACTCTTTCTTGCATTTCCTTTCTAAAGCATCTATTATTAGACCTGGGAGAAATGATTTATTTAATTCATGTTATTTCCTGCAAGATCGTTAGCAGTATTCAGTCGTATCTTTATTACTTCGGCGTATTCTACCTCTGTACCAGTTGAGAGCAACAATGAGATTTTACTTATCTTTAGGAAGCCAGCCCATTCTTTTGATGAAGGAAAAATGGCCCCAGCCCCAGGTTGCCATAGACACTGGAGAAGGCTGTCACAGAACCGCAGAACACCTACTTCTCAGTGACATGCAGAATTAGAGGTATTGAGGAATCAAAGAGAAAACTAGCCTGATGAAACAAAGGGTCCCTTCACTTCTCCTGACACCCTTCTTTGCAAAAAACAGCCTCCCCTTGCTCCTTCTGCCTCTATCAGCCCTCCTTGGAGCCAGGTGAATGGATCTGAAACCCCAGACCTTGGGAAGAAGGATGAAGAAGTCATTTCTTCAGTGCCAGGCTCAAATTCATGGACAAAGCCAACACCTGCTTTATTTCATGACTTACTGTGATCCAAACTTCTCACCCTGCCTACATGCCTAGAGAGCTTCTTTCTCCAAATCTATCACTTTGCAGCAACCTCTTGCTGTCTTTCAGTTGGTGAAAAGGCAACCTTTTCCCACCAAAGGTTTCTTGGCCATGGTAATGGTTGAATTCTTTTTGGTATGGCAGGTCTCATGGAAGGTCGCTTTCCACCCAGTGATTCTATCCCAAATGGTTTCTCCACCCAGTTATTCACATCATCTTGGCTCCTGCCTGGTAATTTTCACACACTGTAATTATCTTTTATTTACTGTTTGCTTATTTATGGCTGGTCTCCCCCCATGATGATGCCAGCTGCATGAAGGCAGGTGCCCAAACCAAGCATGTACTTGTCTTTGCTTGGTTTGCTCTCAAACAGATGCTGAGGCAAGGATCCAAACATCGAGAGTTGATCTGGCTATCTAGGATGGAAGAGAGTGTAGCAGGGAGTGTGAAAGAAAGGGATAAAGTATAATGAAAGCTAGAGTAAACAGTCACCCTAGATAGGGGCCCTTCTAAACAGTAGATGTACATTTCTCATAATGTGAAAGTTTTAGGTAAGAGGTTTGAGGCAAGCGAGAGCCTTCCTTACGCTCAAAAGGCATGATAATGATGTGGTGGGATAGAAGTGCTAATTATGGCTACACTGGTGATCACACCATGCTACATCAGTGAATCAAAGTAGCATGTTTTACAGCAAACTTTTATGAAGTATGTGTCTAATGTATTGCAATTTGAAAAACAAAATAGAAATACAATGATAAGACATTTCTGAGGTACATGTGGTAGAAGAGAGAAAGGAAATTCCCTAAGGTCTATGATAAGAACATTAATTCTATTTATGTAAGCTCTGTTCTGGTAAGCTAAAGACCCCAACTACCATATACTTTGAAGCTGGAAATTTAAATAAAAAATTTTATTAAAACATCATGATTTACAAGGTTGCTCATAAAATAGTTGTTTCTGGCAATCAATGTTCCAACACCAATCCCCACCAGAATAGCATCCCCTCTACCATTGTCTCCATATCCCCATTAAAAATGTTCTCATTCATTACTAAATGCTAATAAAATTATGGGGGGAACCCTTCATTAAAGAAAATTTTGTAAGAATTGTCATCTCTCACAATAAGGTACTAAGTCATTGTATGAAGGATTACTAAGCTCTTTGTTGCTAGTTGAGAATTCTGTTATTGGTTTTGTTTGTTGAAATTAGGTGTCTTCTATGATAATTTCATGTCTAATTTGGTGTGTTCCATCTGGGGTGTCAGTACTGGCAAATATGGAGGTGTCACACAGCCATGTATGCAGTTGCAAGCTTCCAGGAATTCTAAGATCTGTAGAGCTGGTACAATGAGCTGACATGGTGGCAGCTGTAGGTTGTGGCTATGGTTGCCAGGGCTTCTGGAAGTACAGAGGCATGGGGAAAAGCTGTCTGCCCTGACTCCAAGAAGACCCTAGAGCTTTCAGCCCAGTGTATGAGCAGTTGCTGGGGCTTCAACTTGTCTCACCCTCCTCCAAGGGGTCCCAGAGTTGTCAGCTTCTAGACCTGTATATCCATGAGTTTTCTGACATGCCTTGTTTTTCTTTTCTGAGTTCAATGAGTGTATGGCACTAGTCAATGGGCAGACATGGTGGCACCTGTGGGTTATGGGTGAAGGCCAGATTTTAGCATGTGAATTTAGGATTCAGCATTTGGTCTACAGTCGATGTGTTCTCAATTTAGTTTCCTAAGTGGTGGAAGTATAATTTTTGTAGAAAATCTAGTAGTCAGTAGAATACCTGCTCAGCATTAGCTCTCCTAAGGAGTGATGCTAGTTATACAAGTTCTTCTTACTGGTCAATGAAGGCATTTTCCAGGGTCTGGAAAATGTCTAATCTTTAGTTATGTCCACGAACATGATACAGCAGGAGAAAATTGTACCTCTGCATATATCCAATAACTCCACCCAGCTCAAGGGAGAGAATCCGACCATCATAACTTCACTGTCCTTGCACACTGCAAGAAATCACCCTTCTGTTTTTCATTCCCAAAGATGAACATTTTAAAATAACATTAAAAAATAAATACTTGTCTCTTGTGGAAAATGTAGACAATGACAAGAAGATCATAGAGAATAAGTTCAATTGCCCAAAATCCTGAAACCTGGAAACAACTCACCTTGAACATTCTGTTCACTGCTGTCTTTATTATACCTTTAAAAAATTGAATTCAATATATTAAATACAGATTCAATTTTGTCTAGTCTTTTCAAAGGAAAACCTTAAGTCAGAACATTTTTCCAGGTCAATTGCTATGAAAACGTTGTTTTATATGGTATGTTGTTCCAGTGAGGAACTGAGCAAAAATTACTTACCAATTCCTTGCATATTGGCCATTTTCACTGGTTCTTTATTTCTCTGTAAACCTAAACCAAAACAAAACAAAAAAGTAATAAAACCCTTCAATAAAGTCCTCTTGGATTTCAGATTGTTTTCTTTGTTTGTTTGTTTATTTTTGTGCTATACCCAGCAGTATCAGGGGTTATGTGCTCGGAAATCACTCCTGGCAGGCTTGGGGGACCATATGGGATGCTGGAAATCAAACCTGGGTCCATGCCAGGTTGTTTCCATGCAAGGCAAATGCCCTACAGCTTTGCTATCTTTCCGACCCCTGGATTTCAGATTTTATAACTAGATTCAAGGTGAACTTAGGGCAGGAAAGTAATTCATCTTCTTCAAGTCCTTGATACTGGTCAACAGGTAACCTTCCAAGACATGTTCTACCCTCTGGAATCAGGGCTACCTCCATATTATAGTACCCAAACACCGTAACAATCTCTCCTTCCTCAGTTGTCACTCAGGAATGACTCCAGCTAAACAAGGGTTTTTCTATAAAGGCTTAAATAGGACAGAACAGATAGGAAGGGGGCCAGGATCTTACAGCAATGTCATTCAGAAATTCTAGCCAATATCCCTCCAAGCAATAATTCTCTCCGCATATAACTCTCGACCCAACTCTCTACCCAACTCTCCACCCAACACTCCACCCACTCTACCACCCACTTTACCACCAACTCTACCACCACCCACAGTATTCCAGTAAAGTTCTTATGCACCTAGGGCAACTATTTCTCAATTTGATGATAGTTTCTAATCGAGAGGACCCTTTGCTATTAAAGTGAAAGACCCCCCTTTTTTGGATCCATCTCCAAGAGAGCACCAAGGTTTGGCTGTTGTTTTGTTTTGTTGAAGCAAGGTAGTCTTTATTGAAATTCATTTAGAAAGATGTGAGGTGGAGAGAAAGAGAGAAGAACATGTGCAAGAGAGAACATGGGTTTCTCCAGAACATAACTAGACAAGCAAAGAAACAAGAGAGACAACCAAGCGAGGTATATATTCAAGGGAGAACACTGACTTGAAGAATCAGTCAGTGTTACTCTTTTGAAACTTGAAGTACCCTCTGGGTAGCTCTGGAACTCAAATCTCCTTGTACGTATTTACTTTCAAGGGCAACATGTAATGAATTCTCCCCAGAATGCTGAGACGTTCTGAATCATGACCTCAGAAGTAGCCAGTATTCAACGTCCGGAGTCATTAGGGAATAAGGGGTAGGGAGGACAGACGAGGACATGTGTGGGCTCCCTGGGAGCAGGGGCACAGATGGTCCCCTCCCAAGCCCCACCCCTGCTTATATAATGCTTGCAGAAGTGCATTTGTTGACCTCTGGCCACAGAGAGGGAAGAAGCTGGCACAGCCTGTTGGTGAAGAGGCAGCTTCAGAGAGAGCCTTTGTATGGATGGGAGCAGCATGCCCGCTGGTAATTACAGTGCCGGGCCCAGTGGAGAGACATAATGAGCAGGGCCAGGCTAGCATTTAGGTCAGATTCCACAGTGGCCTTTGAAGGCATGTTCCGATGTTTAAAAATACCCTCCCATCTCCAGGAAATCTGGCCCTCTGTTCGTGAATGAAAGGCGTGTGTGTGTGTGTGTGTGTGTGTGTGTGTGTGTGTGTGTTAAGGACCTACCCCTACTTGCTTTCAGGGAAACCACTGCAGAAAAAGTCTTCACTGAAGCTTGAAGAAGTCACTGCCCTAGACTTAGTGCAGGCAATGGTGGATGGTGGACATGCCAGAATGTGAGAAGCCCCAACTCATGGGGCTCTCTTTCAACATCCACTCTGAAAATACTACTTTCTCACCTGGGCCTCTGCTTGCTGAGCTTGGCTTTCATGTCCTGCCATTCAGGATTCTACCATGGTCATCAGTGCTCAGGGCACTTGTGGCACATGGGGATATCTCTGAGTGTGTTTGCCCAGACATGATCAGCTGTTCTCATAATTAGTTTCTAACCATAGTTGATGAGTTCCTGTGACCATAATATTTCCTATCGAGGAAAAAGAAAGCAGGAAATAGCCTATATCTCTATCTCTAATAGCAAATAGTATCTATCTCTTGCATCTCTCTCAGAGTTACTGTCTCTCCCTATCTCTCAGTCCATGTCATACTTTGAGTCAACTGCCCCAACTTCCTGCCAAGTTATAAAGTCAATTGAACTACAAAGTGCCCATCTCCACACCTGTACTTCCTCTGCCAAGGTCTTCCATAATCCCAGGATACCTACAATGTGCCAAAGGCATGACCCCTAGACATTTGGTTACTTCAAATGATCTGTTCTCCACTCAGGACACTTCCCATGGCCTCTGTAGCTTTTGATTACATACACACTAAAAAAAAAAGACCCCCTCGCCCTGAATTTTACATACCCCATTAAAAAGGTCCAAGATAACACTAGTTATTGTACATTTGTATATATTTTAGGAATCAGTTATATACTGTGTCATGATTCCCTCCAAAAGTCAAATTGCCTTTCACTACTAAAATGTACCTCTTTACCCATTCCCATCCCACCCCATCATCACTTCTAAGGGGGACTAAGCAGTATAAGGGACTGCTAGTATAGGGACTTATACTAGCTATAAGCAGGGGAAACTTAGATGGGTTGTTTTTAGTTTTGCTTTTCTGTCTTCCATATATGGACAGACTTACCTTTTTTTTTTTTTTTTTGGTTTTTGGGCCACACCTGGCAGTGCTCAGGGGTTACTCCTGGCTATCTACTCAGAAATAGCTCCTGGCAGGCACAGGGGACCATATGGGACACCAGGATTCGAACCAACTACCTTTGGTCCTGGATCAGCTGCTTGCAAGGCAGACGCCACTGTGCCATCTCTCCGGGTCCCAGACTTACCACTTTTAATGGTCTTTTGAGCATGATTTGAAAGGAGAATAGAAGGTGTCCTCAGTTTCTGAAGACAGAGTTCCTTGTGCTAAACATTCACAAATGCTAAGCTCTCTTCTGAAAAAAGGGTGAAAGGAGGGAGTTTGACTTCAAGTTCTTAGGACTGATATATGATCCTTATATTTCACTTACTACTATTTTCTATTGTCCTCCGAATAATAATACAGCACTGAGTTTATACCAAAGGGTAAAGGCAATGAAAATGATTTCAGAATGACCTAAGTATTAAAATTTATCAATCGTCACTTATAATTATGTCTCTAGTCATTCATCTCTCTGTTCTTTCACTTATTCCATAAATATTTCTTTTTTGTTTTGTTTCTTTTTGGGACACACTCAGTGACGCTCAGGGGTCACTCCTGGATATGTGCTCAGAAATCGCTCCTGGCTTGGAGGACCATATGGGACACCAGAGGATCGAACGGTGGTCCCTCCTAGCTCAGCCACGTGCAAGGCAAATACCCTACTGCTGGGCTACCACTCTTGCCCCATAAATATTTCTTGATTAACCCACCGTCTTCCCATGATTGTTTTGGAGACTGATTTTCAGTAACAGCAAAGAACAAAGCTGTTCTCTCTAGGAAGCATAGAGTTAAGTTCATTTCTGTTGAACTCTCTTCCAGCAGAAATATCAGAACACACTTTTACTCCAAGAACTGTGAGATTCTGCAGATACAAACATGAATGTGGCACGAACTGGGCTGCTCACAGAACTCATCTATGAGAGGGCAGAGAACCATCACAGCAATTGTTAAAATGGAGAGGGAGGATGATTCTAAACCAAAAGCTATAGGAAGGACACGGCTCCATGGGAAGGCCCCCTGGTAGCCTCTGAATCTCAAGGCATCCATACTTGTCAACCAAGCAAACTTAAAAGAGCCCCAGAGAGGACATGGAAAAGAGAAAGGACTCTGTATGTCCACCCATCCTCAAGTAGTTGAATGTGATCAGAGCCTTGTAAGAGGTAAGTAGGGTCAGGTGATTAATCAGAAATTATAGGAACCTGGGCAACAGAATCTGCTGGAGAAATAAAAAAATAACACCAGCCAAATAATCATATTTCCCCCAAAATACAAACTTGGTGAAGGAGAAAGAAGGGGCACTGTGCTGCATCTCTCTTTCCTTAGAATACAGGTGTGTAGATTGTGGGAGATGGCTCCAACATCAACAATTATTGCTTCTTCAGGACAACAAGTATTTGGGAAATAAGCTTCTGGACTTCCAGCTAGGCTTCCACTTCATACAAAAAGGAAATTTGCCCTTATAGAAGATTGATGTTTGGATTATCCCTAAGAGACAGAAAATAATATCAAGGGAAGAAAAATGAATAGATAGGTCTGAGAAGAATAATGAAGGGGTATTGGAATGGTTTATGATGCATGGCATTTGGTTAATGTTAAATTTTCCCAGGTGGGTCATATCAGCTGCAGAATGAGACAATGGATAGAAATTTTATTTTCTGGTTGGAAACAATGAGTTCCTATGAATGAAATTAAAATACTGGAAACATGGAGAGTTGATTACCAGGGCATGAAATGGATCGCCAAGATTGAGTTTTATGATAGACCAACAAAAACAACCACGCCATTTGTTGTTTTGTGTCTTTCCTGGTTTTACTTGGTATTATTCTGGGTAAGTTTATCTCAGCCTTGGGGAGTGAAAATAAAATCATCCCCATTTTACAGATAATTGGTGCAGGAGATGAATGAGCTTTCAGCAAGGAGAGAGCCAAGTTGAAATAAAAACTGAGATGTATTGACCATTGAAGTTATTTTCTCTGTATAACACCCAGACCCTAATGTCTCCTTGCCACCCAACAATCTTTGAAAAGGTTGAGTTTCTCTTCCCTCCCTCCTACACTTGTCTCAATATCTGAGTCTTGAGTTTTGATGAAATCTTCTCAAAGCAAATATAGTCTATATCTTTGGAAGCATTGGATTCTAGTACCATGCTTTTTTGCTTTTCTTCAGTCACTTGCCCCAGAGGAAATGATTTGTTGTTTCAACAAAGCAGAGAGAGAGAACATGAAATATCTCTTGGGTCTCCTGAGAAGTCTCAGCTCCTGTCTGCTCTTGCCTTTGGTGAGCTCTGTAGGAGCAAAGCAGTCTTTCCAAAGTAGGCGAGAGCAAGAGGAAATCTGCTCCCCAGTTCATTCCACTGTATTTGCAGGGTGTTGTGTTTTGAATTCTTGCTCTTCTTTTCAACTTTTGAGTTACTAGTAGTTGCTAAATTTTTTTTAAAATATAAATTTTTTTTAAAAAAATTGGTGCTGGAGCAGTGATGCAGCAGTAGAGCATTTGTTTTGCATGCAGCTGACCATGGACAGACTGCAGTTCGATCCCCTGCCATCACATATGGTCCCCCAAGTCAGGAGCGATTTCTGAGCCAGAGCGATTTCTGGGTGCATAGCCAGGAGTAACCTCTGAGCATCACCAGGTGTGATCCCCAAACCAAAAAAATTTTTTTTAATTTAAAATATTAAAAAAAATAATTATAGCTTTTTCCTAGCTACCACCAGAGGCAAAATTGAACACATCTGTAGTATAAAAGCATGGTGGTACCTTTTTTAATTTAAAATCTAGTTACCCAAATAAAAGCAGATCAAGCAAACAATCTCAACAGAACTAGGAGACTAAATGAAAGTCACAATATCTGGTCTTGGGGGCCAGG
>PVKC010042604.1:0-11928 GCA_004027635.1 Crocidura indochinensis | reverse complement strand
TTGTGATGTGTGCCATTCTCTGTGGTGTGAGGTGGTACCTCATAGTTGTTTTGATTTGCATCTCCCTGATGACTAGTGATGTGGAGCATTTTTTCATGTGTCTTTTGGCCATTTGTATTTCTTCCTTGTCAAAGTGTCTGTCCATTTCTTCTCCCCATTTTTTGATGGGATTAGATGTTTTTTTCTTGTAAAGTTCTGTGAGCGCCTTGTATATTTTGGAAATTAGCCCCTTATCTGATGGATATTGGGTGAATAGTTTCTCCCACTGAGAGGGAGGCTCTTGTATCCTGGGCACTATTTCCTTTGAGGTACAGAAGCTTCTCCGCTTAATATACTCCCATCTGTTAATATGTGCTTTCACCTGCTTGGAGCGTGCATTTTCCTCCTTGAATATGCTTGTACTCTCAATGTCCTGGAGTGTTTTGCCTAGGTGTTGTTCTATGTATTTTATGGTTTCAGGTCTGATATCAAGGTCTTTCATCCATTTGGATTTCATCTTCGTACATGATGTTAGCTGGGGGTCTAAGTTCAATATTTTTGTGCCAGCACCACTTGTTGAAGAGGCTTTCTTTGCTCCATTTAGGATTTCTTGCTCCTTTATCGAAAATTAGGTGACTGTATGTCTGGGGAACACTGCTGGGTGTGGATCAAAAACAAAATACCCCAAGAAATTTAACTTTAATCTCACATGTTACAAAATCTAATTCAGTGATGTTGTAGGCTTAAAATGTGAAAGTAAAGCTTAAAAATTTCAGAGCAAAACATTAAAGAAAGTCTTCAGGACCTAAGGTGAAGAAAAGAGTACCCAAAAATATGACCCTATAAAAGGAAAACTTGATAAATAGGAATTAATAAAAATTATAAACCTCTTCTCTGAGAAACATCCTTTTCAGAGTATTTAAAGAAGATATGTTACTGCGTGGGTAGCAATATGAGCAAATCACATACTAAGCAAAGGACAGGTATCTAGAATATACTTTTCAAACTACAAATATGTTTAGAAATCAGAAAAAGAAAGAAAATCAGAAAAAAAACACCAAGAGGCATTTCACCAAAGTGACAATATAGCTACTCAATATCAGTAGTCACTACAGAAATCTAGAAGAAATTCAGAAAAAATCACAAAGAGGTATTATCATACAGTAATATAAGATTAAAATAAGAACTTGGATCAACATTTGATGCTTATGAGAATGAGAAATTGGATCTATTATACTTTGCTAGTGGAAATGTTAAATGACTACAGCCACTCTGGAATACAGTGTGGCATATTCTTAAACTAGTAAACATGAAAGTACCGTATGATACTGAAATTGCCCTCCTGAGAAATATCCCAAAGAAAAAAGTCTATATTTACACAAGAATCTAATATTTACAAGCATCTAACATCAATTTCATCTTTTTTTTTCACCCCACTGTAACCAGAAGCTGGAAAGAATCCAAATGCCCTTCATGGGTTTAATGGTTAAACAGAACATGTGGCTTGGTATGATGGAATAGTAAGAAACAACAAGTGGGTAAAACACTAAATAATCTGGACAAATCTCCAAGGAGTCATGCCAAATGATAAAAGTCATTGCCTAAAGCTTTCGTTCCATTTAAATACTATTTTTAAAATGACAATATAAATATGAAGACTGCCACAGTACAGATGTAGGATCTGATAGAAAAGAGGTAGATTTGGTCATAAAAGAGTAACATGGGGAATTATGTGGTTATAGAAATGTTCTGAATTATGATTGTCAATATAAAGATCCTGATTGCGATATTGAACTGAAAATTTTGCAGCATATTACTATTTTAGCATGTTTTCCATTGTATTATTTTTACAACCCATGAGACTCTATACTTAAGTCAAAATTAAAATTGCAGACACAATAATCACTAAAGCTAAATTTAAAATAACCTTTTAACACAGTTAAATTAATCACATATCAATTAACCAGGTTGTCATAATATTTTAAAAATGACTAAAGCACTTTAAGTTTATTGAGAACCAAGAGATTCATTGGTTCATATAGCTTACCATTCTGTGTAGTAACTTGGTGCATCAATTTTTTTTAATTTTAGGTCAGATCTGCCAGTGCTTACACCTTGCTCTGTGCTCAGAAATCACTTTTTTTTTTTTTGTTTTTTTGGGCCACACCCGGTGCTGCTCAGGGGTTATTCCTGGCTATCTGCTCAGAAACAGCTCCTGGCAGGCACGGGGGACCATATGGGACACCGGGATTTGAACCAATAATCTTAGGTTCTGGGTCGGCTGCTTGCAAGGCAAATGCCTCTATGCTATCAGAACAGAAATCACTTTTGGTGGTGCTCAGGGCACTATATTCAATACTGGGATTTGAACCCTGGACTCAAGCACCCTACCAATTATGCTATCTCTTTGAACCTTTATGTCTTTGGACCATTATGTCTTCTATTTTATAATTTATTTTGATTGTGCTGTTCAGAAATCAGATTTGAAACTGTACTGTAAAATATTTACATTTTAATGCTGCACTTGAAAAGATCATACATTTAACTATTTAAATTACAACTGGCCCTAATCTATGCTAATTAAATCTATATTTACAATAATATGGAAAGATTTGTGACTCCAAAAATTAGATCATGTTGCTCATAACCAGAAGAAATCTCAACTTTTTTTGGACACTGTTCTCAGATCTGAAGACAACGAAGAAAAATCTTTTTTCTGTTACAAACGAGATAATACTATGAGTAAAATACAACCTCTATGGCTTTGTCAGACACAGATGCTTTATTCACTGCAGCCTCATAATTTCTTTATGGCATAGCTAATTTAAGTCCAGTAATGAGGGAGAATGGGAATAAATTCCAACTTTGTTTCACTGGAGCACTTTTAAGATAGGTCCTCATGGATACCTGTCTTAAAAGTGTGGAATATTTTACATCTCTTATTTATTAGCTGTGTGATAGTGGGGAAGTCACTGATCTTCCTCAGCTTAACTTTTTTTTAAATTTATAACAAAATTGGTCCTGGAGCAATAGCACAGTGGTAAGGCATTTGCCTTGCATGCGGCTGACCCAGGACAAACCTGGGTTCATTCTCCAGTGTCCCATATGGTACCCCAGGCCTGCCAGGAGGGATCTGAGCACATAGCCACAAACAACCCCTGAACATCAATGGGTGTGGCCCCAAAACAAAGAGAAAAATTGTAACAAAATAATAATTATGCATTTTAATCCAGGAGCTAGGAGAAATAGAGATGAAATATCGAAATATGAGTTCAGTAAGTGGTCATGCTGATTTTTGTTATTTGGGCTTGGACAATACTCTGCTATGTTCTTAAGTATCTTTGATTTATCCCTCTGAATGAATTGTGTTCCTAAATATCCAGACAGCAGATTAATTACCACTTCAAATTTTACCCTTGTGTCCCTTAGAATAACGCCTTTCTTTCAGTGAAAAGGTAAAATTATTAGTTTAAAATAAAAGCAATGTATATAGGTGTGAGGAAAGTATTTGTGAAATGTATTTTTGTGTTCCTAGGGTAGATCCCTAGGAGTGGTATAGCTGAATCATATGGGTGCTCAATTTCCAGTTTTTTTTTTTGAGGAGTCTCCATATTGTTTTCCATAAAGGCTGGACTAGATGTCATTCTCACCAGCAGTAATTGAGAGATCCTTTCTCCCCACATCCCAGCCACCACTGATTGTTCTTGTTCTTTGTGATGTGTGCCAGTCTCGGTGAGATGGTACCTCATAGTTGTTTAGATTTGAATTTCCCTGATGATTAATGATGTGGAGCACTTTTTTTTCATGTGCCTTTTGGCCATTTGTATTTCTTCTTTGAGAAATTGTTTATTTCTTCTCCCCATTTTTTGATGGGGTTAGATTTTTTCTTATTAAGTTCTGTCAGCACCTTGTATATTTTCTATATTAGCCCCTTATCTGATGGATATTGGGTGAATAGCTTCTCCCATTCTGTGGATGGCTTTGGTATCCTAGGCACTATTTCCTTTTAGGTACAGATGTTTCTCAGTTTAATTAATATATTCCCATCTGTTTATCTCTGCTTCCACTTGTTTGAAGAGTGCTGTTTTCACCCTGAAGAGACCTTTAGTCTCAATGTCATGAAGTGTTTTACTTAGGTGTTGTTCTATATACCTTATGGTTTCCATTTGGATTTGACCTTTGTATGTGGTGTGAGATAGGGGTTTGAGTTTGCTATTTACAATAACCAGACTCTGGAAACAACCAAGATGCCCTTCAGCAGATAAATGACTAACGAAACTGTGGTACATATACACAATAGAATATTATGCAGCCATCAGGAGAGATGAAGTCATGAAATTTTCCTATACATGGATGTACATGTAATGTATTGTGCTCAGTGAAATAAGTCAGAGGGAGAGAGATAGACACAGAATAGTCTCACTCATCTATGAGCTTTAAGAAAAAGTAAGGATATTATTATAATAATGCCCAGAGACAATAGAGATGAGGGCCAGAAGGGTAGGCTCACAATATGAAGCTCACCACAAAGAGTGATGAGTTCAGTTAGGGAAATAACTACCTAACAACTATCATGACAATCTTAATGTGTGAGACAAGTAGAATGCTTGTCTCTAATACAGGCAGGTGTTGGGAAGGAGGGAGGGGGGCCTTGGTGGTGGAAATGTTGCACTGGTGAAGGGGGTGTTCTGTTTATGACTTAAACCCAAACATAATCATGCTTGTAATCATGGTGCTTAAGTAAAATTTTTATATTAAAAAAAGAAAAAGTAAAAATAAAATAAAATAAAGATGATGTAAGTGGAATATTGAAAGACAATAAATCCTGCTCTAGTTTTTTTAACACAAAAGGGCACAAGCTTTAGTCTATTTGAATAGCAAGGAAGAACATTGATTTCTGTTCGCTACCTCTTGTGCCAAGAGTATCTACATAGTGGGCCTAAAAACCAGCAGTATGGCCTGCTTCCTGGGTCACCATGATGCAGGTGGTTCATGTCCTTCTTACATTTAGTGGAACTAAGCTTTAATACATAAATCTATGTCATGCTAGGTGCTCAGTTGTAAAGAGATGTTCATATAATTGATAAAGTAAGAACTGATGATCATTTATATGAAAATTTGGTCTGTGAGGTCAATCAAAAACTCCACTTTATCATTGAGGTGCCAGGCAGATATTATAAAACCAATCAAAACTTTTTTTTCAGAAGTTAATTAACATGTTTTATGGCATAGTTATCTTAGCCAAAGCTATAGATGTTCATGCTGTCTTCTTGGCTCAACTCAGCTAGTGAAAAGAAAATAGAAATGGAATAAAATGCCCACTGGGCATTAGACTGCAAATACATTTATCCTGCAGCAAAGCATTAATTTATAAAGATAACTGCAATGCATTATGCATATAATCCATCCTCATTTGGCCCTCAAATCAGTCTCTTAATGGGACATTTCTCTAGCTGCTATATTTAGGACAAAGGGTTGGAATCAATAACGAAATGATTGTACTTACTAGAAGTACTATCATAAAGTACTTATTTTTAATAGAAGAAAAATTAATATTAGGAATTAACAGAATAAAAACAAAAGAAAATTAAAACTGGTAGTTTTAGGAGCAATAAAAGTGTTTCGTTCCTTATAAAGATAAGTAATATAGAAAAGAATTATGTTTTTCTCTTTTCATTCAAGACTTCAAAATGCTGACTTTAAAATATAGCCATTTTCAAAAGGATAATATATTTAAGAAAAAAAGAAAAGAGCAGGGGAATTTTCTTGTTAAGCTAAAATTGAAAAAGTCCTGATATGTCTTTTCCTGTATTTATTTCTGCATTTTCTGTATTTATTCCTATATATACACATATACATATACATGTACATGCAAATATACATATAAATACATATATACATACATATATATATATATATAGTAGACTATATAAGGGACCTAAGCGACAGAACAGTGGGTAGAGCATTTGCCTTGCACATGGTTAACCAGGATTTGATCCCTGGTTTGCCTAGCCTGTCAGGAGTGATTTTTGAGGTCAGAGCCAGTTGTAACCCCTGAGCACCATTAGGTGAAGCACAAAAAACAAAAGGAACTTGATTAAAATCCCACAGTCCTCGATCCTAACAGGAGTTTTATATCCAAATGAATTCGATGGGCATCTCTTATAGACCATCTTAAATATTTCTCTTCCTGGGAATGTGATGGGTGGGCTCAGAGAAAAGACTTTGAAGAAAGTATATATTCTTAAGTTTAGATTTCTCCTACTTCAACTCTGAAATAATTACAGTAATTGCCAAGATAAAGGGTGAAAGTCACAATGTGCTAGCTGGGACATTCCAGAGCAGGAGAAAGCTTGGCGCCATTTTTATAGTTATGCCTGTTAAGATTTAATAGAAGGAAAGTTTCATTAGTGAGCTGTGCTGCAATTAACTTCAAGGAGGTTCCAGACTACTGTATGTTCCTGTTATGGACAGAAGACTCTTTAGATTTTCCTCTTGAAAGAGTGTATTAGATTTTCAAAATTTCAATTATAAAATTTGTAAGAGGAACAATTAAAATAAATAATGTAGTGGCTTGTTTTATTGCTATAGAACTTAAAGTAAAAATTCAGTGGACATGCTAATTGATAACTTGGGAGTAACCTATCTGGGGAATACTAATAATACTATTATTATTAATTGATGAAATGAAGACTTAAATAACTTTGTTGCTTTTTTTCACCTCACCTTCTACTTTATAAATCATATCATAAGAAAATTGTGACTTAGTTGGAGGCTGAAACAAAGATCTTCTATATCAAACATTTTTTATACATATAGTCTACTTTTGTTTGTTTGTTTGTTTTAGGGGGCCTGAGTGGTGGTACTCAGGGGTTCTCCTGGCTCTACACTCGGAAATCACTCCTGGCATGTTCAGCGGACCATATGGGCTGCTGAGGATGTGCTATTACTCTGCTCTTTCATATGGTCTACTTTTTTTTTTTTTTTTAATAAAATGCTTGCTTTAAAATCTGATAATTTGGCAAGAACCAGAAAATATAAGCTATAGATTTCAATGACTTGTTTCTTTCCAGAACTGGTCAATTCTATTAAACTTTTGGAGCATATATTTTTAACCTTCTAGATCCTTAGAGAAAAGGATTAATAGGACTCAGTCATGATTCTCCTTTTCTTGTCCTTTAGTTTGTCAGAGCTGGCCACACTATCTCCCCAAATGAGACACTGGATAAAGAAAGGAAGAGCCTGCAAATTGTGAATCTTCTGTCCCTGAGATTTCATGATATATATGATTATGAAACAGATGTAAAGGCCACATCAGGACAAGTTTCAACTACAGGTAGCCTCCACACACCAGTTTTCTAAACCTTGATGTAGTTTGACATTCAAGAAAAGATTTCATTTGGAAGAATTCTCTTGATTTAGATCTGAAAAAATTCCTTAATACTTAGTCAAAGTTTAAGAAATCACTGTATTTACTTAGGTTATACAGTCTTGTTAGTTTTGTTTTTGTTTTAAAGTTTATTAACTTTTATGTCCATTTGTTATAGTTGTATCAGCTATTTTTGACTTTGAGTCATATTCAGAATTGTTTAGGGATTATTTCTAGATCTGTGTTCAAGGGTCCCTCCTGTGGTGCTGTGAAACCATATTCAGAGCCAGGGTTTGAATTAGGGTCAGCAGTGTGCAAAGCAAATGCTTTAACCCTTGATCACCATCCTGGACATACATCTTTTTATTTCTTTAATGTATCTTGTTGCATGGGGTTTGATCCACGTAGCTAAAAAAATGTAGACTAAGAATTAAAATCTATTTGTCAGATCTAAGTCAGAATTTCAACCCCAGGGCAGTAGCTTTGCAGGATGTTACATATTTTTAAACTTCTGTTAATCGCCTGGTTGATCAGTTCTCTTGCAGGATGGTAGTTTGGATTAATTAATCTTTAAAATGTATCAGACAGTGTAACATTATTGGTTTGTGTATACCAAATAGATTGCCACATTTTGCATATTTAGCAATCTTTATTGGTCTGCATTTTCATTTGAAGAAACACTTAACTTTTTATAAGCAAGGACAGTATAATATACAATACTACTAAGCCTGATATTCAAGAATGTTTTCATACATGTCTTAGTATTAATTAGGGAGCAGTTCTTGTTGGACATGTTTACTTTTAATTCTTTATAGGTTTCCAAGTGGGTTAGAGCAGTAAGTACTCAGAAAAACTAACAATTATCTAAAGAGCTTTGGATTTCACTGTAAAATTAAAATTGTGGGGAAATTGTGTTTTCATTCTACTCGTATTAGCCGTTTCTTATCCATATTAGCTAAAGGTTAACTTGTTCTTGCTATTTTTATGAAGTGAGAAGCAGGAACTTTGTCTTTTTATGAAAGGAAGCACAGGAGTGCCAAGCATTCATTAGAGATTGAAATTAGAAGTGACTGTGAGATTAACAGAGAATGTAATTCATTGTATGAGTCCAATTTGAACTTTTCTAATTACTGATATTCAGAAGAGATAATGTAACTTAATATATGGAATTTACTATCATTTTGTAGATTTTGATGCACACGAGACAAGATGCTGAAGCTTTTGGGGGAAAGAAATGAGTCTCTACAGATAGGTGCCACAGTCTCTTGTTTCCCTGAGATAGAAAAAGTCTGTTTTAGGAAATCCCGGTCACTTAAAAAAATTTATTTCTTCTTCTTTTTTTTGAGGCGGGGGGAGGGGGCTGCACACCCTGTGGTGCTCAGGAGTTACTGCTGGCTCTGTGCTCAGAAATTGCTCCTGGCAGGCTCAGGGGGCCTTATGGGATGCCCAGGATTGAACACCCAGGTCAGCCTTATATAAGGCAAGCACACTACACATTGATTGTGCTGTTGTTCTAGCCCCTATTTTGTTTGTTTTTGTTATTATTGTTTGCATTTTCCTATAATCACCATTCTGTTACCAAACAGTTGATTCAGACTTATCCTCTGCCTCTTGTACTCACATAGAATGAAGGCAAGAATTATTAGAATCTTCACAAAATGGAGAGTGGAAAGAGATTTTAGTTTTCAGATATCATTTCATGTGTATTCAAGGAACAGAAGTTGAGAAGAAGCTGGAAGTGACTATGTCTCTGCTATTTAGTGTAAAAAATAACTCCAACAACAATAATCAACAATAAGACTTTCAATAGCAGAAACATTTGAGGAAAGAAAAGTGGAAAATAATTCCTGTTTATTAGTTTTTTTAAAGTTGATTGGAAACACTTTTAACCTCCTCAGAGAAACAGAGAACCTTAATCTTCTGAAACACTCATCTTTAGTCAGTGAGTTCACCTTTTCCTTGAATTTGTTCCATAATTTCTAAGTGAATGAACAGAAATAAGAAAGGTATTATACTATTTTATGCTGAATTAACTTTACTGTATATTGCTAAAGATCTATCTCTGAAGACACATCATAAAAACTAAACATTTTTACCTCCATGGCAGTACTAAAAAGTATTTCAAATTTTACTATTTGGGTATAAAATTACTAATCAAGGGTGGGAAATGACCAGAAGAAAACAGGAGGAAAAAAGTTTCTTTGAAATATGCTAAAATATTATCAGTGCTTCATTAAGTGCTTTTACTTGTAGTCTCCCACCCAACTCACCCAGCACTATCTTCCTGCTGTGTGTTGACTTCCCTCCTCCATGTCCCAGCTCACCCATCTACCATCTCCCATCTGCCAATCCAGGCTTCCTACTGAAGACAAGTTCTGTTTTCTGTTGCCTTTGGGCAGATTCAAAACTTTTAAAAATAAAATACTATTTAGAATAATAAAATAAGAATACTCTAACTATTGAAAGCAAATAAACTATTTTGTCTAGCATGATCATCAAGGCAGAAGTACAACTCTAAACACATTGCCTATTTTGGAGTTAAGTGATAATATTTGGGTTAAGGCACTGCCTTAAATATCCTGGCTTTATTCCCAACATGGTTTATGATTCCTTCAACACTGCCAGTAGTAGTACCTTAACACAGAGCCTGTACTAATCCCTGAACAGTACCAGGTGTGTCCCCCAAATCAAAAACAGAAAAACAAAACATCACTTATTTCAAAAATAGAGCAAACTTTTTTGGGATTGTGGAGAATTGGTAGAGAATTGCTTCTTCTCAAACATTACCGGCCAAGAATTAAGGGTTTCTGACTCTAGATGAATGACAATACAATATCTTATTTCTAGTAAATTCAATAAATAACTTTTCAAATAAATAAGCAAACATGGAAACATATTTGATAAACCATAATAATCTAGGTGCCATTCAAGGGTCCCATACATGGGAATGTTCTTTATTAGAATATAAAATTAGAACACTGACTGCATTGTGAGTTTCAGCATGGCATGTAGTAGGTAGCCTTGAGACCCTCAAATCTTTAGCCTTCCTTACCCCCACTTTTCCCCTTTTTTTAACCACCTTTTTTTTTTTTTGGACACAGCAGTGTTGCATTGGGAGATATGGTGTTAAGTTTGAGCCTTCTTTCTCTATGAATGATGCTTTCTATTACTGATGCAACAACTGAATCAAAGTCAAGGATTTAGGACAATGGTTGGCCCAAACTAACTACTAAAGAAATTCTCTCAATATTGCTGCAGTCATTACTTTATTAAAGTATCAGTCTCAGTACTTCCCTTCTCTCAGATTGTTCTCAGAGGTGGTGTTGTGCATAATAACTTCACAAATTATTTTGAAAATTAGTTACTTGTTTCCATACTCAATTCCTTTTTAGACTGCAAATTCCTTATACTAGAAACTGAATTATAAAGGTTTACTGATATATTTATAACACCAACACTGTTCCTGGCATGTAGCATTTAGGAATGCATTTTAGAAATGAATGTTTGTTTTACTTGTTTCCCAACAACATTCTCTTCATCTTTTCATATCAGTGGAGCCTCTGAATTTTAGCAAAGCATATGGTTGTTGCACTAACTACAATATTTCCTAACTCCTTTCCAGTGAGGTGGACTTGGATGATTAAGTTCTTACTAGTGGTATGTAATTGGAAGTGTTGTGTTCCATTTATGATTTTTGACCTTCAAGGAAAAAAAGCATGTTTGTGCATTTTCCCCTTTCCTCTTGCATTTGGCTAGAATGTAGATGTGATATTAAAATCTTTTGCAATCTTATTATACCTTAATATGGATGGTCCTTGGATGGATTAAACTTGTTGAAGACAGTACAACAAAGCAAAGTAATTCCTGTGTTCCTAATCAAATGATACTGCTATACCAATTTCAGACAGATTGTATTCAAATTTTCTCTCTTGTTTGGAACACCATTTCTTATTTTGGCAGTAGATTAGCCTAAATTTCACAAGGTGAGTCCACATATAGATGGTAAGCCCCATGATAATTTTATTAATCCCTAACCTTTGATAGAGAAATTTCTGGTGAAAATAACATTGTGCGGATGTGAATTTTATTTGTCAGAAATATTTTAAGTATTAAAACAGTAATTTAAATGTATTGCCCTGTATTATTTTCAGTTGTCTAATGGTTTCTCTGATTATGAAAAGAATGCTAGAGGTTATATTTATCATAGAGGGATATTTATTCTAGAAAGTGTTTCTATTAAAATATCATTAAGACAAGCAGAAGAGATGGTGATTTCCCTTTATCTCAGCAAAACAACTTTCTTCTCTACTGCCAAACTCTGGTCCTGATAACTACATTTATTCTAGATGACAGGGTCTACAGAGAAAACACAGCAACCCTTTTTAACCTTCTCTCCTATTTATTGTCAAACCTTCTTGACCTTCTAAACAGGAGTTACTAAACGAGAGCTGTTTGGGGTCCAAGATCAGGAATTTAGTCTTGATATGTATATAAAAAAAACCTGTTATCTAGTTCCAACAATTATTTATCAAGAGATATACCCATGAGTTTTTCTGTAGATTTTTGCTATTAAGTAATAC